>JAPMOB010216371.1:0-96770 GCA_029875015.1 Lepomis gibbosus | reverse complement strand
CCTTCACGCTTGTATTCCTCTTTTTTATAAATGCCTCTGTGGTTCATGAAAAGGAGAAATACAGAGCTGGGTACACAGAGACCTTTTGTTTCCAAATTAGCCACTGCCGCTCCCTCCTTGCCAAAACTAACTGGTGTTGTGAGGAACGTGATGTGTGTGAATCCACACTCAGTGCTGCCACTGTGAAACGGAGCGCTTGCTGTATTTTCAGATATTAAACCCTTGTCTGGTTTTCCACTAGAGATGCAGGATGATCCAACTGCTGCTCTATGCGCTGGCAGGGCAGCAGTCTGTGATTTCCTCATGCACGGGTGTGGTCTTTTCTCACACGTCTCCCTCCTGCAGGAGAATCTGACCTCCTCCCGCGCCCGCCGGTGATTAGGGGTGGGAATCGCAAGGTACCTCACGATACGATACACTGTACCTGGCTCACGATAACGATAGTATCACAATACAACAATTATGCGATAATCGATATATCACTAGACAATCCTAGTGATACATCACAATCCAACTATTAATACAAAATGCCTGTGAAAAAGTTTTCTCTATTTATTTGCTGCAAATCCAAACTGTTAGAAAACAGCACAATTCTGCACACTTTTTTAGCTTGTAAATAAAAGAACTACGGAGCAACTATGAAAGATTATTATAGAAATATTTCTTTATAAAATTCACTGAATTTACTGGGGTTTTTTTTGTTGCAAATACAAATTGCTGTGTACCAGCTAAGTCTAGTACATCACATTATATTAATAACTGTTCAGTGACACAGCATTGTGCTGCCCTTTCTCCACCTATTGCTAGCTGTATTTTTAGGCCACTCGGAATTTTGGGTTTGAGTTTTTGGCCCTTTGGGGTTGCTGTAGCTGGTCTGTGTGGAGTACGAAGCGGCTGAATAGCAGATCATGACAGTAAAGTTAGTAGCTCTTTTTTATTTCACACAGAGCTCAGGAAACATATCACCTTTAAGTATTTGCACATTATGTCATTCAGAATTTTAAGCATGTGTAGTTTATGTTAAGATGATTTTTTTAGCACTTTAATGGTGATTTCCATTATATTTTAGTATTCAGCTAACTGTCAAAGAGCTATTTTTTATTTATTTTATGTATCGATATGATGGGCAAGAATATCAATACAGTATCATGGAAAAATGTATAACAATATATTGCTGTATCGATTTTTCGGCACACCCCCTACCGGTGATCCACTCTTTTCACTGCAGGGCGGTTCCACCTGGCAGCGCGTCGAGCCCAGAACTCTGGTCTGAACCACAGAGAGAGACGAGAAACCCCCCACAACTTTCTGACTTTATGAGGAACCCTAATTACATAGCCAAGTGTATTTATACTCAGCTGTGACTCAATGGGACATGTGGCGTGTTTTGTGTATATGTGCATGCACGGGAGAAGCAGCCTTTGTGTTCACACATAAGCTTTGTGTGTGCATGTGTTTGTGTGTGGGTGTATTAGTGAAAGTGTGTGCTGACTGTAAACTGTTTAAACCAGGGATGAAGTAGTTCCATCCTAAACCTAGTCTGCCATTTTTGCAGAAAATATTCTTTAACTTTACCTTTTGAGAAAAAACACAATGTTCCTCTTGGGAAGTGTAGGATCCAGGGATTTGGAGGACTTAATGCGGCTGCATGCTCCATCAAAGCTGCTGGTCGGTCTAATAAGCTGTGTCGGTCAATATTTGTAACTTTCCGAAAAAAAACAATGTGACATTCACGCCCACTTTAGACCGTGACTGCCAGCTGTGCGGAGGTAAGGACAGGGTTTGAACTTGTCTCTCAGGCTCTCATCTTTATTTCTTACTACTATTTCTGTCACTTTTCATGCGTATAACCAAGTGAAACACTAAGAGTGCCTTCCAGGAGAAAATATGTTCCTATATTTAAAACAAATATAATATAGTCTCTACCGTCTCTATTAAGGCTGTCTTTTCTCCCTGCCTACAAGTGTGGCAGTTATTATGACATTAACTACAAACATCTTTCCAGCGTGGTTGGCCAACATGTTGTAAGAAGTAGTTCTTTTCTGGCATATATTCCATCTTAAAGTCAGGATATCTTGTACTCTGCTTCATCGAGTTTTATTTTTTATGTCTCTTCAAGTCCCCCATATTAAAAGTGCTGTACTAAAATGCTGGAGTAGCCCTTTTAAGCAACACAGGAACAGGAAATGTTTGTCATTTCTATTGTCATTGTGATTCATATTGCCTATTTGTTGTTTGTGTTTTCAATTACTGTACTCTTGGCAGTGCACAAAACACTTCTTCCTATAAAAGCTCATCCACAAACAATTTAGATAATTAGTTAAATTGTGTGATGTGGCATTGGACTGTTCTCTACTCCATTATGTGTATCTGATAAGAACAGAAGGAAATAAAACAAGATTGACTGAAATCCTTAAGTCATCTTTGATCGCTCTTTATAAAAGTTGTTTTTTGCATTGTGATACTTGATATTCTTCAGCTCTCAGATTACCTTTTGTTTAATTTCTCACTTCCTAATTCTGTACAAACAATTCAAGCCTGCAGAGTGTGTTCTCGAAGGCAAAGCGCAGCATATCCAGAGGGTACAGTCTCTGTGTGTATGACGGCCCACTCCGGTCGAGTTGATACTTGCCCCGCTGTGCGGCAGGTGGAACCTGTCTAACTTCGTGGGTAACGGGTGTGTGGCGTTTTGTGATGAGCGTGTGTGGCGTTTTGTGAAGAGGAAAGTCAGTCGTCTGTAACAACATGGTCACCTGTCTGCCGCTCTCGCACGAACTCTGGACACTTGGCTGTTTGGTGAGATATTGGCTGCGTGGGCGACAGTACCGGGGAGGGTTGGGGTGGTGGCGCAGGTCACCTTTCTGACTGATTTATTGGAGTGGTGTTTAGGTGTCAGTGTTCTGTATGGTTGGATCCTTTGAATAGGAGAGTGTGTGTGCGAGGGCGTATAGGTTTGATAAAAGAGGTCATGTTGACATCCAGTAGCAGCTGTTTTATTTTGAGAGCGCTCTCCTCTTTATCCTTCACATTTTTCCATTTTCTCCTCTCATTATCGTTTTCCCTCCTCTATATTTTCCCCTCTTAAGCAAAAAGGAAAGGGGGCGAAACAGTGAACACAGCGGCAAGGGAAATGTTTTCTTCTCTTCTTTTTCTCTGTGCTGGTAATTGGCCTCTTTCTCTCTCTCTCTCTCTTTTTTGTTGGTCTCCCCTCTGGGTGGAGGGGAGGCAGCGGAGGTAAGGCTGGCTTTTGTGGAGTTTAGCACCGGGATCACAGCTTTGTTTGTGTGGCACACACACACACACACACACACACACATACACACACATGCAGCACACGTGCGGCCACCAGGCTTCCTCTGTATACAGCACAAGAGAGATCTACAGTGGATTTAACCTATCAGTCTACAGGAGATATCTTCATCTGGACTGTTAACTGCTGGACCTGGACGCCCACCCCTTCACCTCTAACGTCTGGCTTCAGTGATGTCCAATGTTTTTGGATAAAACTGCACACTTCCAGTTTACTGTACAGCACAGTTGTTTGTCTGCTGATGACAGTTGGACCGGTTCATGTGGAGCTAGTGAGCGATTGTTTGGATATGGAGTGAGTAACAAAAGAGAAAGCAAAAGAGAAAAGGAGGGACAGAGTGAGGGTTGAAAGAGCTGATGCTCACTGTGATAAAGAGAGGATAGAGATGAGTGTGAGATGAAGGGATTTGTTTAGCACTAGAGATAAAGAGGGAAGAACAGAGAGAGAGAGAGCGAGAAAGAGAGAGCAGTGGGAGGGAGGAGAGACAGAGGATCCAACCCCTCTGGGACAACAGTGTGTGTTTTGGGGGTGGACAGTGTGGCTTTGTATGCAGAACATCACCGGACACCAACGGGAAGGACGCTGTCAGTTGTTCTCTGTGTGTGTCTGTAGTGAAACCAGACCTACCTCCAATCCCTGCGCCACACACACTCCTCCATCTGCTGCCCAGGAGCCTGCCTTCTGCTTCCTCTGGACTGAACCCCTCTGAGAGTTTTTTAATGTGTGTGAGAGTCTTGAAGAGCTGATTCCCGGAGGTCAGGAGCAGATAGTCTGTGATGTGGAACTTGTGGGATTAAACTTTCTGACAGCGATGGACTGCAGACGGGAAGTTCAGACACTTGAATAACTGGAGGATCCCGGGGGAGGATTTGCAAGCTCCACTAAAACCACCCGTCTTCTCTTGGCGTGATTGTAGTTTCTGTATTTCTGCATCTGGACCTTGTCCACGACCTTGTGTAGAGTGTGTGAGCAGCCTATGTGGGCGGTGAGGGATGTGGATCTGAGGAAACTCCACGCCCCAATGCCCGCTGCTATGCTTCCGTGCCCTGCGCCGGCCGGGTCTGACTGGAGCTTCCAGAACCCGGTGGGGGTGGACTGCAGCTCCCCTGAACCTCGCTGCATCTGGCTAGCGGTGCTCCGCGGCGCCACGGGTTCAGTGTCGCCGCCTGCCATGCCCACTGGGCACAGTCAGAGTGCTCACCAGCCCGGGGTAAGGAAAGGTCACCCATCTTCCTCTAGTGGCTGGATGTGGAGTCACTGATTTAAAGCGTCATTCTTATTGATTATTGAAATGAAATCTTTTAGTTAAGGGGCTATGAAAATTAGATGAAGTAAGTAACAATTCAGATTAATTGTTTAGTGTGTAAAATTTCAGAAAGGAAGGCCCAGTGCAAATTCCCAGAGCACCAGGTGTCATCTTCTAATTATTTATTTTACCAGTTAAAAATCAGTTTAGACAGTTTTTGTAAGGAAAGAAATGCTGCAAACTCTCACATACGAGAAGCTGGAATCTACAAATGATTTGGATTTTTATGTGATAAATTAGTTAAAACAATCAGCTTCTCATTAAAATTGTTGCTGATTAAGTGTCAGTTGATCAACTTAATCGAGTCATCATTTGAGACCATGTAAGCAGCTCCTCCTGCAGTTTACCACGCACTAAGATGATGATGGAAATATATTGTTTTGCTTCCCCTTTGCGGTTTTCCACAAAAAAAGACTACACACAGTGATATCAGCAGAATCCTCTGCGGAAGCCAATGTGTGGGAGTTTTTCAGTCATGCCTGTCAACAAAGTGTCCATGTAACTATACCCATTGTTTGAAGTCTGTTAACCACTTAGCAGTTGACAGTCTTTCACCTTTCAGTGTCTCCAGGCGTGTAGATGTGTTGCCTTTAAGCTGTTTCTGTTTGCCGCTCATTGTTTTTGAGATTTTCCAGGAAAACTATGTGATGTCGCTTTGTGTTGATGGATTAAGAAGGACAGTTAGATAATTAACATGCTTACTCAAAGTGAAGAATTTTTGGTCAGCAGCTACCTATGGGCTTGTCTGTTCTGTCTTGAGCAGGTATATGTGCCTTTATTTCTTTTTTTTCCCGGCAGGTTCTTTGTGAAGGGAGAGATTTCTCTGGTGATCAAACTTCTCGGCCCTGTATTTCATTCTATGACGTAGTAGTATAAAAACTGACTAGGCAAACATCACAAAGCATGCAGCCAACAGTATATAATAAATCAGGTATACATTTTTAAACAGAATTATTCATCATTTTATTTAGACCATTCCCTCGTGTAGCTTATATTATTTCTAACACACTCACAATGATTTAGGCTTGAATTATTCATTGCCCAAAAGAAGATCAGTTAATATGGATAAAACTGAGGTTGATTTAACCTCCACTCCTTAACGATCTATACATCTCTGTGCCACTTTGTTCTTATTTTTCTGCAGCTGACGTGTGTTTTCATCTGCGTGATTCTGTACGTGTGGCATATTGACCCTTTCCTTCCTCGGAGGGGTTTCTAATTAGTGGCTAAAGACAGATGAATGGGGGCTGCTAAGTGGCACTTTTAGCGAGGTGTTGTGGAAACTGTGCGATTGAGCATCCCCACCCCCAACAATGCCCTCAGAATTTAGGGCATCACTTCCCCACATGATCTAATTTTAGTGTGGGCATTTATGTGGAATATTTCCCCTCACTCCCCTTTTCCAGCCCTTTTCCAGGTTGTTACCATCCCCCCCTCACCCTCCTGGCTCATTGACACAGTTAAGAAATGTCACAATCAGGAATGTGACTGTGGGGGGAGGAGAGAGAGAGAGCGGCTGTACGACACAGCTGGCACAAACAAACCAAAGAATTTCTTTGGAAGTGAGGTAGAGTTCCTCTCATGCTGATCATTGATACTTACAGTTTTGTTATCTCTGTGACAGATCATGATTTTTGTTTATTGTGATTGTGTTGAGCTTCCATTCTTGTACCACGGCAGTTTTTCTTTCCACAGTGTTGTATTTATTTACCTAGCAGCAGACATCACAACCAAAAAAATACTGTCACAGTTTGGCGGTTTAAATCCATCATCAAGTCTGACTGATAAGAATTTGCATAATATAGAAACATGTGCCCACACAAATATTTCATGTAAGGTTAAAAAAATGTTTTAAAAAAAAGATAGTTTTTTTGCCTCTGTCTAAACCTGATACCCCTTGATACTTAATAAGCACTGAAACGTTAAGATCATTGTTAATTCCATGTTAATCATAATTTCATGAATTCCTCGTTATTGTGTTACTTCCCCTCCTTCAGACATAGAGGCAGGAACGATGCAAAGTCCCTGGCTACATTTATTAACTCCACGTCATACACTTGACTACATGTGCCTCTGCCCACTGAGCTCATCCTGTAAAAGTTATTCTTAAACTGCAGCTCCTCCTCCTCATCCTTCTCCCTTGTCCAGGATTTGAATGAGAGATAGCCAAAATGACCATAACATCATTACATTAAAACATTCCACAGGCATCACCCGCAGTGAAGCAGGTTATCAGGATGTCAGTTAGACAAAAGCACAATATGTTTTGCTGTTCAAGTAGAAAACCCTGTTTAACCGACGTTGCCTCATCACCTGTTGGCCTAGTTGGACTGACAAGGGGGTTGAACTGGTTTTTGAGCACACGTTCCAAATTCATATTGACACATGTGTGTGCAAACACACACACACACACACACACACTCACATCTACATTATGTGAATTACAGCCGGATTTACATTATCTGAGCTTGAGCATGTGCTGCTCTTTATTTTGAATCCTCGGTTGTCGGGCAGGTTGTGTTCTCTGAGTGTTTAGAGCACAGCGGGATGTTCGTACACTCATCATGCAACTCCTTCACGGGACATAGGATGCATTTAGACCTGCAGAGGACGTGGAGCGTGCCCTCCGTGTGGCCGGTGAGTCCAGGAATTATCAGAAAGAGATGATTTGACTTTTCACCGTCCCTCTCCCGTTCCCTCTTGGCAGCCCGGCTCAGGGCTGTGGGCGCAGACAGCCGTGGCCATCAGGATTAAAGGCTCGTCAGCGTTTGTAACGTCCGTAAAGCTCCACTTTTCAAACAGGTTGCAGCTCTCAGCTGTTTAAAAGAGCATTATTGTTCTGCCCTGCTGGGGTTTTAGCAGGAGCATGGCTCCCCGACAGCCACTGCATTCCTCCATGCTGCTTTACTTCTGGATGGAGTGAGGAGAGGAGTGTGTGTGTTAACCAACACGTATGCTGTAACTGATGATTAAGACTTCAGCATGACAATAACACTGTATCCTAGAAAAGCCTTCCGCAAACAGAAAGTTTCCAAATTTTATGAAATATTATCAGACATTTTTGTTTTTCTTTACCATTTTTTATATTTGAGCGAAAGTGATGGAGCTTCAAATGTTAGAATTAGAATTTAGAACATTTGCAACATGACCGAAGTGTTGTAATCCTGTCAGCAGGACATCCTCTTCTCTCCCTGGCCACATTTTGTCTTTTCAGTCATGCATCTTAATGTTGTGTTCAGTGTTCTCCGATGGAAATAGGGAGGGGAAATATTTACTGCGTGTGTGTGTGTTTACCCACTAAACACCCACTCTAAACAGGAAGCTGTTGTGTGGCATAACAAGCTGTTGTACATATTCAAAAGCAATAGTTTCCAGTAAAGCTTTTTTGTGTGTGTTTTAATTACATCATCTTCAGATGGTAATTGGACCCCTGAGGGCTCTGTATTATGTGAGCGGCATTCAGAGATTATTTATTTTAACAGGCAACAACATGTCCAGAACCGGCTAAAGAGCTTAATGTTATCAAGTCCTAGTAAGAGAGTAGGAAAGAGTGAGGTTTCCCTGCTCTAAGCCTACATAGGAAGTCAAGTTTAGATTGAAAACCACAGAAACATTTTCCAAGTGTCTTGTTAGTTAAACTGAGTGTCCAACTGTTGGGAGAGGCCAGAGCATGTCAGCAAGTTCAGATCATTTTTTGCTTTTGGGTTAAAAGTAAACTTGTAGATGACAAATCGGTCGCATCAAGGTGACAAGGGTACGAGGGAGGATTAATATCTGGCCTCAGGGGAGACGACCGAAGACTCAGCAGAACAGCCAAGGAGAGACGCACGACCCACACAGACCAAAGCAGCTGAGTGGGAAACAGTGCTGGCTCAGAGACCCAGTTAGACCCTGTGTGTTTTGGGTAATCACAGGGTTTGGTATTCCCAGCGCCGGGAGGGGCCATGCGGTCGAAACTGGCGTGCTGGAGCCTGTCCCTCACTGGGACTGATACTCCTCCTCCTCCTCCTTCTCTTCGTCCTCTTCATCCTTCTCTCATCCACTCTGTATGCTCCCTCACCTCCTCCACCAGTTTACAGTGTGTGTTTCAACTTGTCCAAGCCAAACCGCTCCCTCTGAGGAATTCATTCTGTCTCTTCCTCCTTTCACCCTGTTGCTCTTTCATTTCCTCTTTTTTTTTACTCTTGGCCTATGCGTTTTCTTTATCATTTTTATTTGACACCCCAAACACTCCTCCTTCCTCACGCATTTCTTTATGCTGTTCTCCTGCCACATAATAGGCCTCAGTGCTTGCCTCTTTGAAAGAAAATAACAGGGGTAACTTTACACTGTTTAGACTGCCAGACTAAAGATCAGGCTTTGAGTGTCACAAGGATTTATGGAGCTATATCTGCAAAATATACCCATCATATACTTCAGAATATTCTTTGTGATGCATGATATTTACATGTAGAAAAGAACATTCATGTTTTTTCTACATGTTTTTCTACAAACTCAAAACATATTTCAGAAAGTAAGTCGAAATATCCAAACTTATTTTTGGTCTCTTTCCTTGGACGGAACATAAAGTAGAGGAGAAAAAAAGAAAATGTGCGGTAAAAGTCAGCGCAGCCGGATTTCCATTACACGAAAGCGTGTGGTGAGAGAGGAAGGAGAGGTGGAAGGGAGGAGAGGCGAGGGAAGGAAAATGTAACGAAGGAGAAAGAGGAGTGAACGAGTGGAAGTGCCCCCATGATGGAGAGTAAGAGCTCTGGTTTTATTTATAGGAGCATCTGGTTATCCCGCCCCACAGTGCTACCACACTTCCTGCCTCCAGCCTGCCACTTCCTGTTGTTGTGTGGCCCGAATACAGAGTTGTCAGGTCAAGTGTGTGTGTGTTTGTTATATATCAGTGTCTATATAAGTTTGGGGGGGGGTGCTGCTTGTAGTCTATACATGTTCAACTCTGGCCCTCTAACATTAAAAGACATTCACACACATAAAACAGCCAGTAGTATTTAAAGAAACGTTTTAGGAGTTAAGGTAATTTTGGTCAGTTACCATTTTAATAAAATGCATGAATCAACCAGACTTGTATCCTTTTAAGGGCATGTTCACACCTATCTTGTGCACCTAATTTGCTTTGTTGAATCGTAACCCTGGAGCGTCAAAGCCTGTAAGCCTGTTTTATTTTAGCTTAACTCATGAGGCAGGAAAAATGCCATTCAAAGTGACTCGCACACCAAACCGTACCTGGAGCGCCATAAACATAGCCGTCTGACGTCTTGGTGTTCTTGTTGGATGCGGGCAGATTTATCTTTTGATCATTTTCCGCCATTATCGTATTCTTCATCATCGTAGTATTTCAAGGATGGTTGAAATCCACTAACTGTGTAGACTTTCCTTGTGAGCTGATGGCAGATTAAATTTAAGTAGAAGGGACTATGCAGGAGCAGGGATGAGTGCAACATGATGAGTAGCCGGTGTTTTGTGCGACTTATGTTTGCAGCTGTTGCTTTGTTTGTAGTAAAGCTGTGTGAGTCATAAAGTTACTATAGTTAGTGACTTTATTGATTTATTGTAGCAATTAGATAATTCAACTAAAGCTGTTGTTGCACACTGAGATTACCTGAGATTACCTTACGTTCATCTTTGAAGCATTTTAAACTATACCAATCCCATTATAAACAGACATTATAGTGATACTGATCTGCATGGTGTACAGCTGTGTATTTTGCCAATATTCACTCGTAGAAAATTATAATAGACATGCAGACATTTGTATAGTGCTTTTTTATTATTTATTCATCTGCCAGTGTTTTTTGAATAATCACTGAATCATTTAGTCTATACGATATCAGAAAATAGTGAAAATACCCACTGTAATTTCCCAGACCCCAAGCAGACATATTTAAGCAGCTTGTTTTATTCACCCATAGTCAAAATCCCAAAGATATTCAGTTTACTGTAATTTGTCTCTCTCTCATCTCTAATTGAATATCAAAATTGTTGCAGGTTTATATTCTGTCAGTTGACTAATCAATTCATTGACTACTTGTTTCAGCTGTACATTTAACAATGGCAACATACTTAAGAAAAGGCAAAGGCTGTTTAGGATGTTTCTGGAGATTTATGGAGTATTTCTTTAAAAAAATAATTTCTGTTGTGCATTGCATTGTGGAACAGTAGTGTATATATCAGTATCACATTTATCTATCAATGTGAACACATTTAAACAATCCTCAAAACCAAGTGTTATTATTATATGTGCATTGCATGGAATTTAGTCACAGCTTTTTACAAAATGCTGTAACTCCAGTAAGTTTCTTCATGTAGTGTATGCTAAAGCGTTAGCACGGCGCAGTGATTGATTGATTGGGTCGAGATGACACATGGATGATTATAGTGTTGAGCTGCCTCCCAAATTTATGATCTGCTCCTGTGAGTCAGAAAGAGTTCAGTTAGTTCTGCTTTGCTAAGAAAGGTTTGACAGTGAATATGCAGCACGAGATAACTGGACCACAGGAGGCTGCTGAGGTGACATGCAGATTTCTCCCCTCTCCTCCTCCTCGCTCCCGCCTGTTTGGTCAGGTGATAGTGTTTGACTGACAGATGTGGGTCGTCAGGGCAGCACGGGGGTGATAGTTCTCACGTGTGTTTGTCAGCTGAGCTAACTGGGCTTATTTACTCGGCCTCAGGAATGAGATTTTTAGAGAGTGGGTGGAAATGTGCCTCTATTCTCCACTCGGATTCCATATCCCCCCCGGATCCTTTCTCCCTGTCAGTGTGCGCAGAACTGGGTGAAGTTCAGGCCCACATTTCCACCTAGGTCCTGTCTAGACGTGGAGGACCCCCCAGGTGTGTTTATTGACTATTGTTCTGTGGCTTGGTGGCATGTAGGACTGTATTGACTATTGTTCTGTGGCTGGGTGGCATGTAGGACTGACCACATTCAGGACCTCATGAGAAAGCTGCTAATGTAATACCCAGCATCCAAGGGTTTATGTCACCGATCAGCCTGTCTGGAGTCTAGAGCCGCCTTGTGCATCTCCAGGGAATAATTAAGTGTGTTACATCTGGAAAACTGGAAAATTTGTCCAGCGTTGCTCCTATTTATGGGAAATACAGTTGATTCTAATCAAGAGTTAAGCAAAAGCTGATGATTTATTTCAGCATACTTTATAGCTAAGATTGCACATGTGCTGCACTATGGACATACTTTTATACATCTTCTGCCACTGAATAACATTTACACACGTCCCATAAATGTCACTGGGATCACACACACTAACTTGACGAAGCTGTATATTTATTTATTTATTCTCCATTTTTTTGGCATGTGTGAACCTCAGCACTCAACATATTTTCCAAGCTGTCTGAAGAACACACTTTCATCTAATAAAATATATATATTGTGTAAAGCATCCTGAATCTCACTGAATCTCTCTGTCTTTGTCCGCAGGCTAAGGGGCGGAGGGATGGTCTCTCCTCAGCTGGTGACAACCCTCGGCCGCCGATGGCGACCCGGCCGGGAAGGGAGGGGGTCGGCTTGGGCTGGAAGGGTCCACGGACGCTGGTTCTCCGAAAGAACTCCCAGGGTTTCGGTTTCACGCTCCGCCACTTCATTGTTTACCCTCCAGAGTCCGCCCTGCACACCAACCTCAAGGTGAGAGCTACAGGTCCTTGTAAATTTGAGAATATCTCGAATTGCATTTCAAGCTAAAGAAAAGTGTTGAATTATGTTAAATATATGCAGTTTTATGAACCAGTGTTTGTCCTTCTTTTAATGTCGTGTTAAGTGTCATTAAGTCCTTTTTTCAACTTCCATGTTTATTTTTACAGCACACATGGTCTCCATTTCATCGTAGCTGGCATTTAAATAGGTTTTTGAAAGCCTTTAACGTTTAACTTGCTGAACACAGGACAGAGCTAATTTTCAGCTTGAAGATAAAGCCAAACATACTGGAGTCGAGGGTCAGCGAGGCTGAGCTGAGCAAAATTAACTCACAGACAAAAGGAGAAAACAAGCCATGACTGACTGGAGACAACAGAGTGAACAAACCTAGCCTGTTAAAGAGTTGTTAAAGGAGGGAGACAAAATAATGACACGTGGGTTCTTTTTCAGAATTAAAGCTTTATTGCCAAGTAGGTTTACACACGCAAGGAATTATTGGTGAGAACAACAAAATTCACACTTTGAACAATATAAAGCGCACCTCCATAACCTGCCAGACAGCCTGGTTTGAAAACTATTACTCCTTTTTGTTTTCAGTATCACTTCATGGACCTTGTTTTCAGTCCTTGGTGAATTGAAGATTGTTCTGGGATTTTGGAATGAGCCTCTGTGTGAGTGAGTGGTTACTTAGCTCTTTGAGGTGTGGGGGCAAACGGCTCCAGATGTGAAATTGAGGGATATGGAGGCTGGGGTGGGGTGAGCCAGCTGAAACAAGGCCTCTATTATTATTCTACCACCCCACCACCCAGCAGCTGCAGATAGGAACACAGATTGAATGAGATCTGTTGTCTTAGCCTGGTACCACTCGCTGGCAGTCAGGCCGTACCAGGCCGGCCCCAGACAATAGGCCCACTGCTGGCCTTTGGCCCTGGTTCTGTCCTCATCTCCACTCCCTCAAGGGTCACATGGTTTTTTGGGACAATCAGACCCACTGAGCCGCCTGTTCTTATCTGAAGAGCCTTCGTGGAAGTCTCCCAAATTACCCTCATAGTGTCCAATTATCGGAGGCCTACCGGTGCGTGACCCAATTGGGCACTCATGTCATGGTGTGTGCTGGTTCAGAAAGTCTTCAAGAGTAATCTTTTATATCATCTAAAACACAGATCTAAACTTTTCTCCTGTGTGATCGCATAAATTTAAAAAAGTCAAATTTTCTCTGCACCTTTATCTTGCTGCATGAACCTGCAGCATTGTGGCTCTTTTGTCAGGTGGAGTTTAGAGCTGGGCCTTGTGGCACTTATTCACTATGACTTCTGCTTGTGTCTTTGATTTAGCCTCATTTGTGCATCGCTTTGGACAAAACGTCCCCCAAATGACTAAATGTACACATATATGAAAAGATATTGGAGAGGTTAAAAAGATACTGCACATATTTACAAATTCCCTTGTCTACTGAATTGACAATGCATATGGATCGAGAAGGTGCTTGCGCCCTCATTTGAATGTTTATATTGCAATATGACTACAAAATGGGCAATATTACACTGCTGAAAAAACATTTTAAAAGATTGAAGATAAAAGATTGAGACATAACAGTCACTTTGGCAATTAACTGTAAGCTTAAATCCTTTGTACACTGAATTGTATTCCAGATTTGATTTTAAGGGACTTTAAATTTTGCATTGTCTTGGTGAACAACGATGTAAGCCCAGTTAATCTAACTGTTTTAATTATTTTCTGTCTTTCAACAAGCAAAATCACTGTTATGCATTTATAAAACCTTAAAATATTGCTTTATATTATTTGGGCCTTGTTTAATGCTACATGTGTATGATCACAGTAATACTGTTATCGTCTTTAGTACCAGTGTGAGGTGTCATGTAGAAATATAAAGATGGGTAGTTTCATACAAAAATAGTAAATAGTCCCTATCACCTGCTTCACACTATGCAGGTGTTGACCCACAGTGCACATGAATCTGACCAACATACAGATTCTTGTGCCCACCTTTCACTGTCTCCTCCACAGTCTAGGATGTGTTCAGACTCGGGCTGATCAGTTGATGAGTGTCCCCAGCTTGGAGTTCTATTCTGGGGTCGTCGGCTCCCCTTTCTCTGCCTCTAAACCCCCCAGCATTGTCTGCAGAGCCTGGAATGAGCCCACTCAGCGTAGCATAAAGCCAGGCAGCAGTCAGCCCACCGTGCCCCTAACCCCAAACTGTCCACTCAGCTTAGTGTGTTTGTGTGTGTGTGTGTGTGTGTGTGTGTGTGTGTGTGTGTGTGTGTGTGTGTAGGTGCGTGTGTATCAAATCTCACCACTGCCGTCCTCACTGCTGACAGCTGTGTGTGCGTGAGCTTCACATGACGTCATGAGTACCTGCAGACTATCTAACCTGCAAGCCGGTGTCTGTGTTGGAGCTGCAGTCCAACATTAAAAACTCATAAAAGGAAACCGGTCTGTCTAGGAGGGATGCCTTGAGATGCATGTTAAAATGACACAACGGATACTTCTGACTTCTCCTGTGGTCTGAAGGTTACACAGATGTAGATATCAGGCTCACACCACCCCTGCCACACTCACACATTGGACTAGTGAATAAGCAGATGATTGTTTTTCCTGTGAAAAGGGTTCATTGACTCAGAATTGTGACACTGGTCATGTTAGGGTTGAGACCTGGGTCAGAAAGTTCAATGTTTAAACCTGAAGCACTTCTGCTTGTGACGATGCTGTCAAGTAAAAACCTTCAGGGCAGCTCCATGTGTGAGGAATTGTGTTCTACTGGGTGTAAACCCTGAATTAGCATTTGGTATTGTTCCCGCCTGTGAAAGCAGTGATAGACTTTTATTTTTGCTGAGTGCTGAATGGACAAAATGTTCCTACATCTAAATGGCAAAGATTCTTATTGAACTTTTTTAAACTTTCTTTAGTGGTTTAGACATTTTTCTCCGGCCTCTGTCTTCACATCTACTCTCACGTGGCAGAAATCTGGGTGTCAAATTTTGACTCTGCGTTACAATTCTGTCAGTAGTCGTGTTTTTTCACATGGCGACATGTTTCAGATTAAAAAAATCAAACCTTTTCTATCTTTTTGAGATATGCAGAAATAACTTACATTGTTTAATGACTTCAAGCCTCAACTGCTGGGAATTTCTTATGTTGAAAAGTTTACCCATAACTGACAGCTCTACCCCATCTAACAACTGAAGACCCAGCTGACCCAATTTGTTTCAGTGTCCATTATCATTAATATAACGATAAAATAGTTTTATTTTTTTCTGTTACAGTTATTAACCTATTTATTTGTTTTACATTTGTAAAACACTTCTACACTGGTTGTTTTCTCTAAATCAATTTGAACTTGAACTGACTTGACTTTGACTGAATGCGAGCAGTAATTCTGTCCGTTTCTTTCATTTGCAGGATGAGGAGAACGGTAACGGGAAGGGTAAGTGTTCTCTTTCTCATCGGGCAACAAATTAAAACCTGGTGCAGTGGGATAACTTATTTTGTAATGAGCAGGGACCTCCTGCATTCCCTCCTGTCACCTCTGCGCTGCAGCCTTTCTGCCCCCTCTACAGGACACTATGTAGCACTACAGCTAAAGTAGTCTACTGCATCAGACACTCATATAAGAACGATAAGGGACAATCATTTTTAAATATTGATTGATCTCCTTAGGCCAGGAAAGTTATAAACACAAGTACCCAAAGGTGTTACTTGAAGTCGCCTCTAAACACCAGGAGCAGTTTTAGTTTCTAGTTTAATTTGTTTTTGTTTGTTTTTTTTGCATTTATACAATTCAGCAGTTACAATCCCTGATCTTTGTCTTTTGTCATCTAGGGTATCAGAAAGGTCGGCTGGAGCCGATGGACACCATATTTGTGAAGAGCGTGAGAGAAAAAGGTCCGGCCCACCAGGCGGGCTTGTGTACAGGTAAAGGGAACATATGGTGCAGGAGCATGAACACGCTGATTTGCATTGGAAATCTGTTGGGGAGAGTCACATGATGCTGCAGACACAAGTAGATGCACAGTGATATGAAAGATTCAGAGAGGGCGGTAATATAATACAGATACCAGAATGACAAAAGTGCATTTGAACGTGACAGACCTGTAAAAGTGTTCTTGCTGTAACTTGTAGCTTTAACAGGGCAGCAAATCCACTCCCAGCTGCTAAGACAGACCAAACCAGTACTCCGGTGTACATGCTTTCACACAAGCTGTCACATTCAGGAATTCGCATGCCAGTATCAACATATGCAAACATATACACTCTGAGCACTTTGTATGCATGTCTACTGGCATGAAGTCACTTGATATGCATACAAACTTTGAACACATAGTTATCCTTGGGCCTCGTTTCACAAAACGCCAAGCTGTGCTGAGATCCCTGCATTTATGTTGTCAGTAAGCACAACTTATTTAAATTGATTGATGTGTTAACACTTTTTTGAAGATCACAAAAAGATCCATGTTGGCTCTTTTTCATTTAAAAAGATCATGCCTGCTTATGTCTTTAATGTATTACATGACCTTAAATTAAAGTGCCGTGCAGGACCAGATGATCTGGATGATTTAAGTTTATCAAAATTGCAGCTCACACATTGATGTTTCCTCTTCTATTAAATTTATCATTAACCTGTACTGTGCCAGAAATTTGGAAAGCTGCAAGAGTGACACCTCTTTTCAAAGGTAGAGACCAATCTCCACCTTTGAAAAATATCTGAGAAATTCATTTTTAATCAACTAACTGAGAACATCAACAATTATAACATTTCATCTCCACATCAATCTGGCTTTAGATCCATTTTTTCTTCTTCAACTGCTCTCTTAAAATTTACAAATGATGTCTCCTCGGGTTTTGATAATGGTCATTTCATTGGAGCTGCTTTCATTGATCTCTCATATCAAAGGCCTTTGATCTGGTTAAACATTACCTTTTAGATGGGTCCCTTATGTAGAATGTGGAGGAATTTAAATATTTGGGCCTCTCGACTCTAACCTTACCTTTAAGATAGCCTACACATCGACAATATCATTAGGAATGTATATGTATGTCTTTACAATCTGTACAGATCAATCAATTGTTCTTCAACTCAAGTCAGAAAAAAGAGTATTTTTCAACTGGTAATACAAATCATTGATTATGAGGACATACTTTACACTAATACATTTGAGCCCAATCTTAGACCCCTTAATGTTGTGATCAATTATCTTTGCAGATTTATATTGAACTGTCCATTTAAAACTCATCATTGTCTTATGACTCACTGAACTGGTTGCGACTGGTTGTCCTGCATACCTTAAACAGCACTTAGTAACTTATTGCTCAACATACTCACTTAGACACCTCCAATGCCCAACATTTTTAGCAAGGTTATTTTTTTTAGTTGGTAGGAGAGCATTTCCATGTAAGGCCCCTCAAGACCGGAATAACCTCCCTCTTTTCTTGAGATCTATTTCCGCATTTGGTTTATTCAAATCGTTGCGGGGGTAAAGGCAGGTGAGCGAGTTATTGTTTTGTATATATGACTGTGTTTGTATTGTGTTTATGTTTTTGTATATGAACTATTTGGTTAACTTTTGTGTCTGTACTTACATGTATGCTGCAGGACCCCCTTGAAAATGAGATGATACATCTCAAGGGGTTATCCTGAAATAAATTCTAATTCAAATATATACAGCCTTTGAGACATGTTGGAGACGACAAGTCTTTCTTTTTATTATATTGACATTTGAATTGGCTTTGGCTGAGGTTATTTGTATGGACCCATCACTGTCCTTCAGTGCCTAATACTGATAATGAGCTTAATGTTTTGCCGACATGTTGTTGGTTTTGTTGAAATTAAACACAGCTTGGCCATTAGGATATAAATAAAGAGAATATTGAAATAGTTTGTATGAAACCACTTTTTTTTGCAGGTGATCGACTGGTGAAAGTGAACGGAGAGAGTGTTCTAGGAAAGACGTACTCGCAGGTGATAGCCCTCATTCAGAACAGGTAAGATTTCATGCCTGTCAGCGCTTTGAGCCTTTGTTGTGTGGAGTTAGTGAACCATCTGTTTGTATTTTCTTTGCAAGCTTACTATAGAGATGACATACACCTAGTCACTAGTGTCACTAGTGTTAGTTTCCTCTGCTTTAAAAAAAAAGAGTCGCCTGAAGCTGTGAACTCTACACTCACAGCCTCAAGACAAATAGTGTGGCTCTCCAGAGGGGAGGTTAGGGGCTTGAAAAAGTGACATAATCCACTTAATGAAGCCTGATACAGATTGGTTGGATCAAATCTATGAAACTCTAGCTGGTGTACACTTCAGCAGAACTGAAGCTGTTGATATTTTAGTTTAGTTAAACCTTTCTTTAAATGAGTCAAAGGATTCATTTTTGAGATTTATCAGGATATTGGAACTCTTTTAGTGAATTGGAGCATTTTATCCTCCTCGCCTTTTTTTCACCTCTATTTCTTGTTTGTCTTTATTCTTCCACACCTCCCCTCTTCTTCCTCCTCTATATGTGTTGCAGTGAGAGTGTGTTGGAGCTCTCGATTATGCCGAAAGATGAAGATGTGCTTCAGTTGGTAAGTGTGAGTATGGGATTTTTCATGCACCTTAACCCAACAAAACAACTAAATAACCCCACACATATCATGCGTTACACACTTAATTACATGGCTTGGCAAGCAAACTGGCAATTATTTGTTACATTTGTATTATTTCAGGACACTGCAGAAATCTGAATATTCAGCAGGGCTTGTATTTTCATCTGAGTTCAACCCGTCAAGAATGTAGAGATTTTTTTGCGAATAGCTGCAGGGTGACTCAGAGGCTCTTTGCTCTGTGTTGAAATTACAACATGCATTTATTAAAAGCCACTGTTATCCTCACTGTCAAAGCTTACATTTGAAAAAGTCAAACTGCTCCGTGCTCGCGCACACACCCATGTTCGGTACAACACATTTTTGGCGCTCCACAGGTTGCTCCATGCTTGCTCACATGATCAGACATGCATCATCCCTCACCCCACACATTAACATGGAGCAACATGTCAACACAAATAACCAGATTTAGGTGATTCTCCTCACACATGCAGAAACATCAGTGTTTCTGCCAAAGGAGCCCGAACCCTGTTCTCCCCTTAAATATGCTGCCATGTTTTAACATTATAAACTCCTCTTTCCTCACACTCCTCCCCTTGCTGCTATGCCTGTATCTGCTGCATTCCTAGCATGACATCACCAGTGCTGCGCCTCCTTCCACACTCCCACAGGGTGGAGTAAGGCAGAGAATGAGAGGGAAGAGAGAGGGAGTTTGGAAGGATCCGAGAGAGGAGACAACAAGGAGACCAACAGATAGGAAACTCACGAAAAAAGTAATAGAAAAAAGCAACAGATTGCATGTTTCTGGGAGGAGGGCGTGTAAAATCTTAACAACGGCAGGTTTTGGCAGCCGGCGTGTTGTGTCAGGACCGTTGGTGAGGATAAGTCTTCTGCCTTGTCCTCTGTTCTTCCTCCTCTGTGTCTGTTTGTGGTGACAACAAGTTTAACATGCAGTCTGGGGAAAAGTTCTGGATTCTGTTGGACGGTCTAGGTAAACCTCGAAAAAAACTTGTCTGTCTGTGTGATTTAGGTTTACCTAGTCATAAGAATGTTAGCAAGTACATATTTAAGTACATATTGTTGTGAAGTCGAGTCAAAGTTGTAAGTGATACTTCAAATGTGACAGTGCGACCATTTGATAACTTGATCTATTAATTCTACACTTTTTATTTTCAATAGATACTCTTAAAGCAGCGCACTGTATGTAGTATGTATATCCTGTATGTGTGTATAGACAACGTTGGTGGGGACATATGTATTTGCAGCTGGTTGGTTTGCAGTGACTGTTGTGGCTTTTGCTCGAGGAAGTTCATGCAGTTTGCTAGCTAGCATGTGTTTGTATTGAGAGCTGAGGCCCTGGGGACAAACTGTGGTAAAGAGGGTTGAGGTGAAAGACCGTCCACTTTAGGGCTTGTTGTGTAACTGACAGCGGCATGAAGTTCTCTTCTGGAGTTATGGTTACGGTCTGTGTTGTTGTCAAACTTGTTTACAGTTAAGGCACATTTTGACTTCCAGTCGTTACTGCCAAATATACTCACCATTCCTTCAAGTTTTCTTCCTGTCATGTCTTATCTCACTTCTGCTCATCTTCCCTCTCTCTCCCAGGCATACTCCCAGGATGCCTACCTGACAGGCAACGAACCCTTCTCAGGGGGAGCTGAGAACCTCCCACCACCACCTCCCCTCTGTTATCCACGCACCAAAACCACACCCCCTGCTGGAGCTCCTCCATCTGCCCCCATGGGTCAGAACCAGTTAGATAACTGGAGT
Organism: Lepomis gibbosus; assembly: GCA_029875015.1. Taxonomy (NCBI): domain Eukaryota; kingdom Metazoa; phylum Chordata; class Actinopteri; order Centrarchiformes; family Centrarchidae; genus Lepomis; species Lepomis gibbosus. The sequence goes on along the minus strand of JAPMOB010216371.1, from coordinate 76,136 downwards.
CGCTGGCCAGGTTCTTCCAGCCCTTCTTCACCCCTAGACAACCGTTCCGCTGTTGGCAGCCCCGCAAGCTGGCAGGAAGGGCGGGCAGTAGAGCCAGGCGGTGTGGGTCATAGCAGCCCCGCCCACCGCACAGAAGAAATCCAGTACGGTATGACCAACCAGCAGCCTCAAGGCCAGACCAGAGGGCGCTCCTACTCTTCCTCTTCCTCGTCAGGAGGCCCTTTGTCAGGCCAGCTACAAGTCCACTACCCTAACCACCACGCTGCCAGCTCCTCGCAGGCTCAGCCACGTAAGTCCAGCTCAGCCTGGACCAGTCCCCCCCTGCCCCAGCTCAGCCACGGCCGCAATGAGCGTTGCCAGCAGGCCCTCTCTGACTGGTACTACAACCAGCTGCCTGAGCGCTCAGGACGCAGCATGCAGACCCGCCACCGCAGCTACTCTCAGGACCGGCTCAGTGAAACAAGGAGGCAGCAGCAGCGGACAGGTGCCTGGCCGCACAGCGCCTCCCAGGACACTCTGCTGTTACTGCAGCAGTCAGGACCAGGACCCCATGGGGAGCCCTACTGGTCCTATGGAGACTGGGAGGAGGGCTCAAATAGGGGCCACCCAGCCTCTAACTATACCCGAACACGCTCTGAAAACCTGCTGGCCCAGTTTGATCGCCATGGGCGCTCGTTAGAGATGCTGGACCGAGCAGCGGGACTGGTCTCGCCTCGGTTTGACAGGCCTTCATGGCTCCAGCAGGCTCCCCAGCCGCCCCCCAGGACTGACGTCTATCCAAGGCAGGGGAGCCATTACGGTGCAGCACAAGCTCCTCCGATGTCCCGACACTCACAGTCACAATCTAAACACCACACCCAGGTCCATGCCCAGCCTTTGCCCCAGCAGACTGCCCCCCAGAGCAGGCGGCTTCCCCCCGGGCAGAGCATGGACGACCAGCCGGTGGGCTATCGTAGCTACAGCCCCTCTTTTTACCGCAAGACGGGCCGCATCATGCAGCAAGCCCACTCTTTCAGGGACCCTACGTACTCTGGCCCTCACTTGAACTGGAACCCAGCACCTAAAACCAGCCCCCCAGAGGGCACAACGGCACCTCTCACTGCCTCCCCCCTTGCTTCCACCACTCCTGAATCCCAGGACAGAGCGTACAGGCCAACAAACCACGAGAGGGAACGAGGTTCAGTGGAGGGGCAGGAGGAGGTGGTGGCACAGAACCAGGAAGTAGTGCTGAGGCAGAAACCTCCCACCGGGCGGAGGAACGCCCATGGTATGCGTCATCCCCACTACGCACTACCAATAGACGGGCTAGAACCCTCTTTGTTTTCACCTGATCCCCAAGACTCAGCTCCTGCACCAGGTTCCACAGGAGATGTAGCCCCACGCAAACCAAATGGCAACCTTGCCCCCCTGCCCATAGAGGATGACTCCCTGGCCTCCATCCCCTTCATAGGTAAGCAAGGAATGTTTGAGCTTCATCCTTACGCCTTAATCACCTCACAAAACCTCCAACTAATATAATCCACATTGAGTGTTTTTTGAATGTTAGTGTAAGCTTAACTGAGAGATAATGCAAAGCTATAATTCAGACAAAATTATGAGTTTGGAGGGAATGTGTGTTTTCTTAATTTCCTTTTGTCTGTCTGGTCAGGCTCCAGGCTCTTTTCGGATACGGTTTCCATTCTCTCATTGAGATTCTGCTGATGTGTCTGGTGTGTTTGTCTGTGAATGTTTGCATTGGGTAATACTGGCACTTCCCTCAGTCTTACAGACAGTATTAGTAGTCTTACTGAATCATATCTGATGGGAGTTCACTAATCCTGTGACTGCCCCCAGTCTCTAAGGTCACCTCACCATGTTGAGAAAAGTGAGGTGGAGTTCCTGAATGTGTGTTTTTGTTTGTGTGTGAGCAAGGCAGTGCTACAATTTTACTTTAATTCCTGTAGTATGTCGGCTTGTCATCATTTCTTTCTTTCTTTTAAATTGTTCTTTTCTTTTAGTCAGTTTAGCTTTATTTTGTAGCCATGCTAGAGGCATGTCTCTTCGGATGGTAGTATTGTTCAGTCCATCGGCCCACTGCTTTTGGTCTCAGTAACTATTGGATTTATTGCCGGTAAATTTCGAGGACAAATTCAAATTACTATGATTATTCCTTAACTTCTCCTGTAGCCAATTCTTCAGGTCAAAATTTTAATTTCATTAATACTTTATGGTTTATGACTAAATACCTTCATAACTGAACATTCCCATCACCCCCTGCTGTACTTTGTGTTTGTATGCTAATTAGCAAATGTTATCATGCTAATACTCTAAACTCTAAAGATGGTGAGCATGGGAAACATTGTACCTGCATTGTCATCAGCATTATCATTGTAAGCATATTAGAATATTTTTTATTGAAAGAGAAGTTATGTGGGTCTTCATTAGAGTTCAGTTTACTCTTAACATTTGAGTGTTATTTTGCCTGTAAAATATATAATGTTATAGGAAAGAAAATGCACTCTAAAGACTTAACATTGAACATTGAAACATTTCAAGTTTTGCATAAGATCAATATTAAAGTTGGATTAAATGAATCTGATGAAATTAGATGAAAGTAGAGTACCCTAAATTTGCCATAAACTGAGAGTTATAATCTGTGCATGCAGTTCTGTGTCTGTGTGAAGTTGTTTGCATGAGTACGTACAGTTATGGCCTTCATATGTTGGTGTCCTTGGTAGGCCACTGTGTTGAAAATACTCTGCAGGCTTCATATGGGCTCGTATCACTTGACATGTACAACGACCATGAAGTCAAACTATATGCAAATGAATTTAGACCGTCAGGTGAGCTATGCTTACTATGCTATGCACAGCCTGAAACAAACAGCCCCTGATAACCGCAATGTTAAATAGATTCAAATCAGCTGACTTTGGAAGCTTTGACCCAACGTGGAATGGTCGCCGATATTAGAGCCAAGCCACGCTCGGCCCGAGAAATTCATTTAAAGAGAGAAAATCCAGAGGATCAGCAAACCAGGAGGCATCTCTCTGCCTCTCCCTCAGTCCGTCAAAGCACATTCTTGCCTCGTACTTTCAGAAACCAGGCTGCAGGCTGGGACACGTCTAATGGCCATAAACTGAAACTAGGCTAGTTTCTCCCTGTCGACAAGAAGTAGGTTTTGCTCTGCTCTTTCTCTCTCCATCTCTTATCGCTCTGACAGAGATGCTGATAATATCTGAGCCTCTTTTGGAACATGCCATTTAATGGGCTGTTGTCATTCTTGTCTACAAAGTACGGACGTCTGTGAGGTGGAGAGCACAAAGGCATGCTGTGTGAGATGCCAGATATGTTTTTATGACGTTTCGTGTTGAGAGATGTAGAACATTTGCAAACTTTGATCTAGTATTTAGTATTTTTCTATACAATTTGGAAAATAAAAACAGGAAGAGGCATGTCAACAGATGCAGTATTTTACTCTGTACCCAGTTGGAATCTTTCACCATGAATCTAAGTTGTAAATTACCAGGAGGTTTTTGTGGCGGTTCTTGTGGGGAACAGTAGGGGCTCATACACTCAGCTCCTGCCCTCAATGCTGTTATTGTGCTTCTCTGGAAGATGAAGGGGGTAGTGTGTCTGTGTGGGTATGTGGGAGTTCAGTCTATGACTATCTTTACTAGCTGGACCCTGAACTCAACAGAGCAGGACCAAGACCTTCTGTGCTGGCTTCTGTCCTGCTTCCAAAATGCCTCTCGCCCCCTCTGTCTTGTCTTACAGGGACCAGCCCCCATGTGTCTGTCTTTCTGTCTCTTAATCTCATTCTTTCTTTTTTCTCTCTCTCTCTTTTTCTAAAATCTTGGTTTTCTCCTCTCTGTATAACTCGGTCTAGGCATTGTTCCGTTTTTGGTACCAGCCAAAATGTGACCAAAGAACAGAGTATAGAAAAACCAAAATGCTTTAACAAGCAGTATATCAATTGATCAGTCAATCAACACATAATGAACAGACAACTGCTTTGACAATCGATTAACTGTCACATTAATTTTCAAAGTAAAAGGTGAAAACGGGTGCCAGAAGCTCAACAATTATTGTCTTACATGAAACATTTCATTTAGGCAAGGTTGTTGTAGTTCTGAATAACATTTAACATTTGAGAGGTTTGGTTTATCTTGTTAAATTAAAAGAAAAACTTTATATTAATATTAATATATTAATCAGTTGAGGTATAGAAAAAGTGGGGCGCTGGTTCCCCGAAACTCTTAAATATCAAAGTAGAAAGCAAAAGAAAAGTCTAGACAGCCTTACTATATGCTTGATAACAATGCAAGTAATCCACTGAGTTTTGAAGGATTTTTAAGTGTGTAGTATGTAGATGTGTTTTAAAGTTACTTTAGACTTTTTAGGCTCCCTCTGTTACTTTTTTATACTTCTGTTCGTGCTCTCTTTTCTTCCTTCATCTCTCTTCCCCATATAACCTCTGAATGCTGGACTCCATATCTGTTGCAGGATATATTGTAGAGTCGGGACAGAGCGTGTTGCAGTATGTTGCTCCCCTCTGCTGGTCTTTCTCTGTCTGGTGGCTCAGAGCTCACTCTCTGGCTGCCCGTTAATGACGGCCTTTGTTAAACCCACAGCCCGGCTATTTCTGTGCCGCGCTGTAAACAGGCAGATTCCTCATCCCAGATTGGAAATGTTTTCCGCCCTATGTCGGGGCTCTAGTATGCACAGGAGTGAAGAATAGAACAGCGAGGGTGGGAGATGAAAGAAGGCCAGAAGGGAAGAGAGACAGAAAGAAGGTGAAAGACGAGAATGATGCTGAGGGATGAGGGCTGATTGCAAGATATTTCGGGGACAGAGGGGAAAGAAAAAAAGGAAATCAGATCAGGAGTGAGATGAAATGAGAAACCACAACAAGAATTTAAAAAAATGTGTTGGTCTATGGGGATGGACCTCAGGCTGAGTCTTTCCAGTCTGCAGACCTGTCTGAGGCTGTGCTGCCCTCTGTTGTTCCCACAGAGAACACACCAAAGCCTGCAATTCAGTCCTGACCGTTTAAAATGTCAGCGGCAAATCCAGCTTCTCCTCATTTTACGCAAATATCCGGCCACTCTCTAATCCTCTCTGTCAGTCAGGAAGTGTGAGTGTGGGTGAGCGTGACTTGCGGTTTCATTTCCCTTTGCATCATCTGAAAATGTTTAAGTCTTGTAGCTTGTGTGACCCATTAAGCTGCTCTATGCCTTTGTCTTTGTGAACACTGAAGGTTTAAATCATGGCATCTACGCTACCACTAAATATCTACATTAAATTATCCACACTATTGTTTTTTTGTCCTTGTTGGTCTGTGACACTTTCTCTTGCATCCTCACATGTATCAGATGATACACTACTTTAGATTTCATAAAGAACTGAAACCTGGAGCCAGTAGATTTCTGTTACAAAACCCCCTCTGTTAGCAGCAAACTAGCTCTTCCTATGGCAACAGAAGGCACAGGTACCGCATTATCTGTCAACTATTTACCTATTTCACCGTGTGCCTGTTTAACGTTTTGTCTGTTTTACTCAGGTTGCGTATGTATTTGTTCTTACCTGAGACAGTTGCACAGCTGTTCGAACATTGAGGATTTGTAAATCACCGTATATGGTTGTGTTTGTGGTCTGGCTTTTGTATACTTTTCACTGGAATGTATAAAATGCCTCTCATTGGAGTACAATTCCTGTATGTGTTGCTTTTGCGGTTGAAGGAATGAATGTTAAATATAAGGCAAAAGATGCGGAAACCGTGAGATGAATTATCTTGTTTACTATCTCTGATGGTAACCCTGCGGTTCCTCACCGTTCCTCTCCTTTACAAACCTCTCCTCTTCCACACCTTCTCCTAATCTAACCCCTTTTACTTTTCTTCTTTTTCCCTTCTGCCCTTTTTCCTCTAACACCTAACCCTATCCCCTCTTCCTTTCTCCTCCTGCCTCCCCTCCTTCCCTCCACCCTCCAACAGATGAGCCGACCAGCCCTGACGCTGATTTGCGCGCCCGCCACGTGCCGGCGTCCTCCGTGGTGTCCAGCGGCATGAATTCAGCGCCCGCCGTGGTCACCAGTCCCGCCTCCCCCACCTTCACCTTCCCCCTCACTAGGCTCTTCTCACACGACTGCAGTGAGTGCCCCCTCCTCCCCCTTCTCCAATCCCTTCCTCTCCACTGCATGGAGCTGAAAAGTAACTTATTTTTGGCGTTTACCCGTGATGTAGATGATCCCTCTTTTTACTTCAGAAAGGGACTGATGAAGCATGCATGAGATTTTAAAACCCTCCTAGTTAGTTGTTGTGTTAAGTTATGGAAGAGATCGTAGGAGCCTTTTTGCTATAATTTCCATCTTATCAAGTATTTTTTTCCAAAAAATGTAGTGAAAGTCTTATTTCCTCAAAGTAATCTGCTCATTTCAATACAAATCAAATTGTTCAAAGAATTTTCCACAATTTAGTGCATTGTCATTTTTCTAGTACAGCAGTTTTCCCCTTGCCTAAGAATTTCTTTTACAATACTGACACTGATTTCTACAGAAATGTTTCTGGGAAAAATTTTATTGGAAACATGGAAATGTATATAACTGCACTTCAAAATGAGACTCTTGGGGCTCAATTATAGACAAAAATTGCGTTAATAATATTTTTTAATGCTGGATATGTAGTTTGCATGTTTGACACAAAGAAAATGATTGAAACATGTTTGTTCAGCATGTGTTTGGGTCTTTTTCGAGCTGTGCATGAAGTCTAAACGACAGTCAGATTTATTTAACTCCCAATTCAGTTAATTTGGACAAACTTAGATTTGCATGATACGTTTCTTTAAACAAATGGCTCAATTGCATGACATTCTATGTTTACTGAGAATCTACCTGCATGCCAGTGGTGAGAAAAGTGACCAGAGATCATTTAATCTAACCCACCGTTCTAGCTCATCTCCCCACCATCCCTCCTCACCACGCCACCCGCTCACCCGCCACTCAAATCCACGACCTTCTCCACCACCTCCTGCTCCCTCCCTCACTATCCCCTCTCCTAATCCAACACCGTCCACTCGGGGTGATTGGCATTACATCAACATTCTGTCTTTCTCTGTGTCTGTGTCTCTTTCTCTTCGTTTCTTTTCTCTCTCTCTCTCTGTCTCTGCTCATTCATCCTCTCATCGAGCAGGCAGTATTAAATCCAGTCGCCGTTCCTCCTATCTTCTAGCGATCACCACGGAGCGATCCAAGTCATGTGACGAGGGACTCAACACATTCAGAGAGGAAGGGCGAGTCTTGTCGTGAGTACTGTCAAACTGAGACAGCTGGCTGTTCATTGGATTAAAATGACATTTATTAAATTACATGTGCAGGCAAACATTTTGACAGCTAACCCTCAATTGTATCTCTGTACTTCACAGGAGGCTACCAAAGAGAGTGAAAAGTTTCTTCACAGATGGAGTGAGTTCTTCACCTTTAATTAACACACATAGGGTGACAAAACTTTTCAACATCTAATCCTTATTTTTTTATAAATCATCTCCTGCAATGTCTCTTAACCAGGATAGGTTCTCTGCAATAGTAATCATATGTTATTTAGTCAGAAAATGACACCAAGAAATCTATAAACACAAAAATGGACACCCTGCAGTTTAACAGACAAATTCAACAAACATACAAAGACTTAACAACAGATAAGGTCAGACCAAGTAAGGCTGTAACAGCAAAAACCCCTGAGGATATCGACCTGAGCAATTAATTTCTTTGCAAAGTAAAACAATTTTCATGAGCTCACAGGGTCACCTGGATATAAGGATATGTTCTTTAATACCTTGTCAGGAATGTGTGGCCTTCTGTTCGTGTACCTTTCGATTACCATACTGAATTAAAACTGATAAATGTCAGATTTAATGTTTCAGGACTCAAGACAACAAAGACTTGGAAATTTTGTTGGCTGACATCATCCAATGTTCTGAACATTGCCCTGTTTTGTGTTTCAGTCCCTTGACAACATTGGGACAGCTGAGGAGGTTCGATCAAAGCGCCACTCCACCTCAGAGCTGGGAAACATCACTTACAGCGACGTGCGGCGAGAAGGATGGCTGCACTACAAACAAATCCTCACAGAGAAGGGCAAGGTGGGCACACCAGGCTTGATTTAAAAAAAACATTGAAGGCAGGAAAGTAGTTAAAGCCTTACGTCATATCTTATCTGTCCTTCACAGAAGGTGGGCAGCGGCATGCGTCCGTGGAAGCGAGTCTTTTCGGTGCTTCGCTCCCATTCGTTGTTCCTCTACAAGGACAAGAGGGAAGCAGTGCTTCGTGGGGCCACGATCGGAGGGGCGGCCGAGGACGAGCAGCCGATCAGCATCCGCGGCTGCCTGGTCGACATCGCGTACAGTGAGACCAAACGAAAGCACGCCCTGCGGCTCACAACCCAGGACTTTTGCGAGTACCTGTTGCAGGCGGAAGACCGGGAGGACATGCTCAACTGGATAAAGGTCATCAGGGAGAACAGCAAGTCAGACAGCGAGGTTAGACCACACACCTTCACCTGTCGGCTTTTAACCTCCTCTGTGACCGTGCATCTAGTGTGTCATAACAGATGTGTTTGCTTGTTGCAGGAGCTCGGCTTCTCCGGACAGGCCCTCATTAATAAGAAACTGAATGATTACAGAAAACACAGGTGAGTTACCTGATAATAGTGACTGAACGTAATGAAGCTGTCTTTACCACTGCCCTCAACTGCTGTCATGACTGACAGCTAAACCCAACTCTCTGTCTCCCCCTACAGTCCAACAGGCAGCAAGCCCGACTCCTCTCCAAGGATGCCCCGCATGAAGCCTCCGTTCCTGCACGGCAAGGCGGAAAACGCTGCAGGGGCGCCGCGCTCCCCCAAAACAGAGGGTAAAGGTCAGTTGTTGTTATTTACTTTACTGGAGCACTCAGTCTGCAGCCCGTTCTGTCTTTACATGGAGCTCGGGATCAATTCCCTCTTCTTGTAAATGCACCATTAGTGAATTACTATTACATGAGACCTCCAAAGCTGGAAACTGTATTAATGTTTTTGATTAAATATCAGAAGTTAGTGAGGTTAGGTCACAAACACAAATTTTATCAACGATATGTATAACACACAGTGGACACAAGCCAAGGCAGAACATTAATATAATGTGTTTTCATAACTTTTAGGAAAGACTAAAAAAACTAAATTGTCATCCATTTTAATTTTTGCAACCTATCTTCCCTTTTTAATTGTACTATTTGTAATTCTCTGACAAGTATATTTAAAGAAAGATGTCCTCATTTTATAGAAATTTTACAAATAAACATGTGTGTTAGAATATCAGTTCATGCCATCCCACAATTGAAGGTGGTGCATTAACAATCTTTTTGAGCAATATATCTTTCCGGGCAGCAGATATAGTTAATGTAAGGACTTGGTTAACCATAAAGCAAATGCTCAAGATCTGTGTCAACTTTTTGTTGGATCTCTCTTCAGATGAGAGCGGTCCTCCGAAGTCTCCATGGGGAATCAACATCATGAAGAAGACAAAGAAGTCCGGGCCTAAAGCTTTCGGTGTGAGGTTGGAGGATTGTCAGCCAGGTGTAAATAACAAGGTTAGCTTCGATATCCTCTGTCTTACCTGAATGCAATGAAACAAGATCCTCTGCTGGTTGTTTAATTTGGGACTAAATTCTGTCTGTCAGTTCATCCCGTTGATCGTGGAGATCTGCTGCGGTCTGGTGGAGGACATGGGTCTGGAATACACCGGGATCTACAGAGTGCCCGGGAACAACGCCGTTGTGTCAATGCTTCAAGATCAGCTCAACAAGGGCGTCGACATCAACCCTGCAGAGGAGGTGAGGAACAAGAAATACACCTGTACATTTACAGTAGGAAGGTGTCATTCAACTGCACATTATGCAGAAGGTAAAATACTTTAATCGCTGACTCCTTTCTGTGTTTTCTGCTGTTAACAGAGGTGGCAGGACCTCAATGTTGTCAGCAGTTTACTCAAGTCATTCTTCAGGAAACTTCCAGAGCCGCTCTTCACTAACGGTGAGTCAAAACGTGTCACAGCAAGCCATCACACATACCATCACACTGCCATGTGTTTATTTCAAACCGACCGTCTCACCTAATGTGTATTTTAATATTTCTAATATTTTTACAGACAAGTACAATGACTTCATCGATGCCAATCGGATGGAAAATGCATCAGACAGACTAAAGACCATGAAGAAACTGGTAGGCGTTTGTTTGTGGTCATGGATCAATTTAAACATGATCGTTTATAGACTTGGCTAACGTGTGTTTATTTGTGTTTGTAGCAGAAGTCAGGCAGGTTCAGCAGGTTTATTCATTCCTCTTGTTTCTCTTTCGTAGATCCGAGACCTGCCAGATCATTATTACCACACTCTCAAGTTCCTGGTGTGTCACCTGAAGACTGTAGCCGACAACTCAGATAAAAACAAGGTGTGTGAAAAACACATGATTAAAAGAGAATCGTGTGTCCATCACTGTGATGTCTTTAGTATTGATGTCTTTCGTCTCTACCCGGTGTTTGTAGATGGAGCCCCGTAACCTGGCTCTGGTGTTTGGGCCAACGCTGGTCCGGACGTCTGAGGACAACATGAAAGATATGGTCACACACATGCCTGACCGCTACAAGATAGTAGAGACGCTCATCCAACATGTGAGAGATACCACACAGACAAACACACACACACACATAAACACAAATTACTAACAATCCTTTTCATGCTTAATATTTCTTTCTCACTGTCATTCTTTCAGGGCGTCTGGTTTTTCGCTGAAGGGCAAGACAAGGATGAAAAGGTATGATTTCCATATTGTTGTTTTACAGCTTGTGGATAATAATAGTTAGACTAACACATTGAAAACCTTAAAGTACTACAGAGACAGTAAAGATAGAGCTGAGGATGTGAATTCATTATCTAAATTTCATAACATCTGCCACTGGTAGTAAGCTTGTTTCCAGAACATACATTACTGTAACAAACCACAAAAAAATGTGAAGCTGCTCTAGTCAGTCCTGATAGCAGCCATTAGTTTATACACATTTACGGTATGTGTCATTTTATGGATTGTAGTGCTGCAAACTTATTTTATTTCGTGCTGTGTGGTGACAGTCTTTCCTCAGAAGTCCCTGAAACAAGAAAAACATCTGCAATGATGGATGTTTTTTCATATTTAAAGACTGTCATAGTCTAGTCATGAAGGCTGAGATGAAGAAATGTCTTGCTTGCAGCCGTGATTCAGCTATTTAAAGTTAAAGAAAAACATTCACTGAACATTTAGGATCTTTCTTTTGATCATACACTGATGTGATAATAGTGACTTTGAATTTGATCTTTTATTTTTGTGAGTGAGAGGACAGATAAAGCACAAGTTGCTAGACATCTGTTGAAAAGCTGTTTAGATTATAGAATGTAAAGCCACGTAGAGAGAATCCCATCATTCAAGATGTGAATCTTGGTGATCTATAAGTTACATTTCCACATAATTAAACCTTTTCAGTATGCAACAGAATGTCAACTTAATCTCTAGATATTTCAGTATATTGATAGATACATCAGCATGGACAAACATTCCTGTGTTCTAGATTTTAACGTATCTTAAATCACAGTAAATCACAGCCTTTTGTTGAGTTATTAAATGCTGTTTCTCTTGTGTCTGTCCCATTAAGACGCCGGTGGACACGGAGGACGTGCAGCCGGCCCCTAACATCGACCACCTGCTGTCCAACATCGGCAGGACCGCTCTGCTCGGGGAGGCTTCAGGTGAGCACACTGCTTACTGCTCTCAGCCCTATCACTGCTAGCTCTCACCAAGCCGAGCTATAGCATTCTGGTAGCTGTAATCGGTAACCCAAAATGAATGCTGCTTTTCGTTTAAAGCTGGAAGTAGGAAATTCCCCATTCGTGTGTCATAAATATAATCTGAGAGTTCCAGTGAAATAAGGGGGGGGAGGGGACTCAGCTGTCAGGCTGGATTTTTCTTAAAACAAGATAATAACTCAACGTGGTGAGACGTTTTCAATTGTTTCCCAGGTATTTTGCAGAACTGAGTCTTGATTCTCAAGAAAAAGACACTTGATTCAGCAAGTGGATAATTTAGTCCTGTCCCGATGAAAATAAAGCCCTAACAATCTGTAAAACTAAATGTTGACAGTAGTGTGCTGGCAGATTGAGATTCCTCCTTGGACGCTTGTCCCACTTTAAAACCAGAATTCCCTACTTTCCAACAATAACTGGAACGCTGCATAGGAAATGTAGTCTCACATGCGTTCGCACTTGGAGTGTTTCTGTGTTTGATAGTGTGCCTATACTTCTCTCCTTTCTGCTGACCTCTTTTTTCCCTCCACGTTGCTCATCTTTCACTTTCTCTGTACGTTTCTGCATTTCCTTCTCTTAGCTGAGCCTGTGGAGCAGCCACTGCGGTAGGATGGGAACTCCCCTGGCAATATGTGTGTGTGTGTGTGTGTGTGTGTGTGTGTGTGCAACCAAGTGCATCATGTTGTGAAAGTGAAATAATGTGTGTGTGTGTGGGTGGGCGACTGTTATTGGTGGTGATGGTTTGTGTCTCCATTACCCTCCTGAAGTCAGCGTCTCCCTCTCAGTGTCAGACGGAGGTCTTTGTAAGAACATGTCACTACAACGTCGCCCCAGTCTGACTAATGACTTAATGGATGACTGGATGTTCTCTGCCTGTTAAAGCTGCTGTATCTGACACTGAAGTGTAAACTGTGGTCTGTCACTGAGACACAACTCTCTCACTGGTGCCCTGTCTTGTTGTTAAGCACTGCACTCAACTCATCCTATGGGTAATGTCAGTCAGTGTAGTCAAATCATCAGGCTCCTAACCCCACTCTTAGCTCCAAAGGGACTCTAGGTGGTGCTGTTTCTGACTTACCATTTGAAATCCCCGATGACATCAGAGATACATTTCCTTTATTCTGATTTTTTGTGTGTGTGTGATGCTCCATAGTGGCCCAAACTTTCACCCTTCTTGCTCAGTTTTTCTATCACTGGGAAACTTCCAAAAAATCCCACATTGGTTTCTCAAAATGATATAATGTGAGATCCAAGATAACATTAAATCTAGCTCCCTGGTGACCCTGCACACAAAGAAGATGTCTATTTATAAAGCCCAAAATCCAAAGCACAAATTTGCCTTGTGACAGCATGCGACACCTTCTATCCTTAGACGATTGTTTCAGGATGAGGAAATATTCCAGAAGTGGTCTTTCAGAGTAAAATCAAAATAATTCAAATTCAGTTAAAAAAATCCTTCACAATGTTACAGCAGCAGCAGGGCATAGTGCAAAAAGTACAAAAGAGATTAAAGATAAACAATGAATAAATATAAGTAAAGAGGATACATAAGAAACTGTTGTATCTAGACTAAATCCCTTAGAAATGTAGCAAAACAAGAAAAGAGTGGTTACAAATTGGAGCTATGTTTCTGCCGTTACCATTTTTTGTTTGATCCCAAAGCTGCTACCAAAAAGTATATTTGTCAGTAGGTCACATATTTTGATAAACTGTTAAATCAGAAACTGATGGCCATTAGTGTAGTTAACAACTATTTTTTAATAACAGTTGATCAGTGGGTTATTTTTTATCAGTTGTCGAGTCAAAAGATTTCTGCAAATAGTGAAAAATGCCCATCAAAGCTCCCGGCACTTAAAGTGTCAGTATCAAATAGCTAGTTTTTGTCAGAAAACATTCAAGTAGCAAACAGAGAAAAGAAGGATATTTTTAGATTGGATACGCTAAAACCAGATGCTGTTTACATTATATTTATGCTTGGTAAAATTACTCGATAGATTCTTTTGCTGACCGACAAATCAAGTAAGTAACTTATTGTTTCGAGACTAGTAGTTATAGGTTTGTCAGAGTCTCACTTATTAATATTTGGTCAACCGTTATGTCTTTTTATCCCCTCAGCTGACTCCTTAGCGTACCAAAACCTGATTGAAACACTGGTTGACCTGGAGATTTAACTCTATTCCAAGACTGAGAGCATCAATAACGCTAGTGAATTTAGTGTTTTGGGAAAAATAAGAGCGTCTCTTCGAGCTTTAATGGTGGTACATGTAGCATGTGAAGCTCAAAAATGAAGGGTGAAAGTCTGGCCCAACCCGGAGCCGCCATCTGGAAGCAGCACACAAAATAAACTGGATTTACTATTATTGGTACAGGAGAAACATTTCCATCTAGAGCCCCTGCCCCCGGGTTCCTCAGAAGATTCAGATGTATCCACTGTGTGAAAGACAAAAAACAGCTTTTTCCCCTGCATCGGTGTGTTTGTGAGAGAATGTGTTTGTTTTCATACTCTTGAATCAAATTTATTTCTGCCTTCACGCTTCTTTCACTGATTGATGTCATCAGTGTTTTTCTGTGATGTCATCGGTGTGTGCCGTGGTTTCCCTAATGCAGTCTTTCCTCCCATCACCAAACCCTGCTTCCCCAATCACTGTTTCTCCTCCACACACTCCAGCGTGTAAATCAGTGTCTTTGTGCTGGGGTCCGTCAAGGTTGGAGGGCACAGAGGAGGACGAGTTCCTCCAAATCTTAGCAGAGGAATTTGTCTTATTTATCTAATTTTTCCAGTCAGGAAGGGGACACAAAAATTGCTGCTCACTACTTATAACTTTCAAACATTTCATGCTCTAGTCACACCCAAATCAGTGATGTCACAGGCGGTGTTTTCCCCTTTACAGCTGATGGAAAACACCCGCTGTGATGTCAAAGTGTGAACGAGTTTCAGTGCAGTAGTAGTTTTATTGTGATTTGTTGTAGATTTGTCCTTTTAAAAAAGTAGGGATCACACCAACTGCCTCTGTGTCCTCCACCATGACTCTTCTGGCCTTTTGTTAACTTCAATGGCTCTGACTCGCTTTTATTTTCTTTTCGCCAGACTCAACCAACAGTGACTCAGCTAAATCAAAGGTAACATCTCCTTACATGGTACAAGCCTACACCATACAGCTCTTATACCATTCATCTGCATGTGAAAATGTTATGACCAGCAGTAGTTCAACATAGAAATCATATAAACGTGTAATGTATGATCGTGTCACAGCAATGCTGTCTCCTTTTTCAGGGGTCGTGGGGGTCAAGGAAGGACCTCACACCCAAGGATTTCCTGACTCTGTCCATCATGTCAGCTGTTACGGGCCGCAAACGCAGGAAGCGCCATAACGCCCGCCGCGTGGGCAGCAGCACCGATGACGACTCGGAGCACGAGCCAATCAAAGCCGGACATCTAGGGCCAGAGGAGGAAGAGGAGGCGGAGTCGCCTGTTGGAGACACTGCTCCTCGAGCAGTGGGAGAGGAGGACGACGATGAAGAAGAAGAAGAAGAGGAGGAGGAAGAGGAAGACGAGCAAGTTGTAGAAAGCAGGTTGAAAGAGGAGGTGCAAGAGGAGGCGGTGGCGGTTATTAAGCCGTGTTGCAAAGAGGAAGAGGAGGCAGGAGGAGGGCAGGCAGCCATGTTGTTGCAGGGGGAGGAGGCGCGGGCAGTGGTAAAAGGGCCACCGTGGCGAGCTCCAGAGGATGCTCGCTCTATTGTTTCTGGCTACTCCACCCTCTCCACGTTAGGGAGGAGCCTGGTGTCAGAGGGGAGGGGGGATGACG
This sequence comes from Lepomis gibbosus, assembly GCA_029875015.1. NCBI lineage: Eukaryota > Metazoa > Chordata > Actinopteri > Centrarchiformes > Centrarchidae > Lepomis > Lepomis gibbosus. The sequence continues at coordinate 60,492 of JAPMOB010216371.1, read as the reverse complement.
CTGATGACGAGCACAGCGAGCTGGTGAGTGAGACGGACAATGAGAGTGGCTTCGCCTCGCGCTCCCTCACCCAGGAGAGACCTGACAAACACCCGACCGCACCTGTGAACACGCAGCCGGCAGCAGCCACGCGCAGCTTCCTCTACACACACTACAAACCCCCTGTTCTCTCACCCACAAACCTTCTCGCCCCACCCACAGCGCTCACACAAACGGCGGACTCTGCGGACAGAAGTGAAGGAGGGGCGCGCTCCACCACGCCCTCGTCCTCCTCCTCCTCCACCACTCATAAACTGCATTCGCGGCCTTCCTTCAACTCCCACAAGCTGATCCAGTGTGACACTCTGGCCAGGAAGAAGCTGAAGTCCGAGAAGTCCAAGGCTCGCTCCCTGGATCTTTTCGAGCTGTCTGGGGACATGCCCCAAGGGGACAAGGCTGGTTCTGGGCCAGATGCCACACCCAGAGTGAGGAGAGAGACTTCTAGAACCAACCCCTCCTCAGGCAGCAGCCAAGAGAGCCTGCGCCTGGCCCGGCCCAAGCCCGCTGTGCAACCCAGCGAGGCCGCCTCTTTCACACCGACCGGCCCCGGCGGCAGGTCTCTGGCGGAGCAGGTTCGTGCCCGTTTGTTGGGCTCAGCAGATGACCTGCGCATTGTGGGACTGCGAAAACCGCTGTCACCCGAGACGAGGAGGAAGAGACGGGCCTGGCGCAGACACACCGTGGTGGCCTCCCCAACTGAGGCATCCAACAAAAGACCCCCAATAACTGTCAATGACTTCTCCCCGTCTCCTGTGACTCAAAACCAGGTCAAAACACCAGGGCTGCCTCGGGACGCGGACGGACTCGACCAAGGACCAGCTGCACGTCAAACACCCACTTCTAGATTCCACCAGTACCTGTGAGCCCTGCCAGCTGACCCCACTCTTCTCTATAAGTAAAAGATGCGTAAGCTGCTCATTAGGGGTTTGGGGGGGTCCGGACTGAGCTGCTGACTCCCTGCAGGTCAGTAGACCGGCAGCAGGGCAAATAGGGTCATGGTTAGTTGCCAGGTGCAACACAGTGTACCAGGTCTTTAAAAGCAGCCCACCCTTTTCTTTTCGATAAGCTCCATTTGCATGGCAAGGGGCGTTCCAGTGTTGCCAAAGCTTTTGTTTTTTGTTTTTCCTATAAGTGTGCTTTTATAGAAATAATACAGAAACAGGACAGAGACAAACCGACCTCAATGTTACAGCCAAGAATTCACATACAAGTAAAAAAAAAACATCCTTCCTGTCTCCTCTACCTTCCTGCCAGGCTCACAGATGACATAAATTAAAGGGTGAAATCCCTTCAAGTGACCAGAGAAAGCTGAAACGCAGCCTCCCCTCTGGCTCTTGAGAGAATGGTGCTTCTTATCAAAGTTTGCTAACTGTTACACATATTTCTCTGAACCTACTTCAGTGAGCCAGAAGAGACCGCACTTATAATCACAAAAAATGATTGGTCAGTTTTCAAACCATTTCAAGAGGGATCTCGACTGATTTTTCATATCAGTCTTCTTAATCTGTCACTCGTCAGACCAGAGACACTGTAATAATACTCCAAACAGTAGATACGGTAGGTTACAAATACACAAAAGTCGTCTCTCTCTACCTGTTAATAATGTCTGTGTGTTTGCGCAAAATTATTTGTGATCATGTCTGAGCGTGCAAGTGTTTGTGTTGAACACTTTTGTAACATTTGTACAAAACCTTGTTAAGTTAACCTTGTAAATATAAATATTATGTTATCATGTGTTTTTACTTTTTTAGTTATTTTTTATGGTTTACAAAAGTGCGTACAAAGTGCACAGTCATTTCTTTCAAGATGTTACTTGAAATTTTTCCCTTAATATATTCATTTTTTTGTTTTATATTCAATATATATATTATATATATATTTGTATTAAAGTTAAAAAAGTACTTTTATTGTGATTTCACCTCTTTGGTGTACCTGTACAAAGGAGACAAGATAAACATGACTAAACCTTTTCCTTATTTCCTCATAGATGGCCTTTCTCTCTGATTCTCAGCACTGTGCAGAAAACCTTTATCTCATGAGATATAGTCTTATAAATAGGTTTCTTTGGTGACTATACTTCCAACAATACACAAACTATCTAGCAACTACGTGTAGCAGGAGGAGCAATGTAATCTGATAATTATTACATTATATTGGACAGTTTGCAGGCAGCTCAGTGCCACACTGTGATGGCTGACCTCATTTGTTTTGTTAGTCATGTCTGGGATTAGCCTCCACAGATCTGCTCATATTTACTGAGCTCAAGACAAAGTGTGATCCTGTAAAAGAGACAGAGGAGAAGCCTGACAGTGTTTTACAGACTGTTAAAATGTTGTGTAGCGCATACAAACGGCTACATTTCCACCTGTGTGTGTGTATGTGGGGGGGGATCTGGTTGTTTTCATCACGTCCCCTCCGAGGGTTCATCAGTCTGCACATTTATCACCTTGGGGTTAACATGACGAAGAGTTTTCCATAAGGTCAGACCCTAATAAATCCTCCCTGACCGGGGGGAAATGGTACATTTGAGGAAATTAATACAGAACGCCCCACTAACATGAATCTATTGTTTTCATCTCTCGCCTTGGCCGTGGAACCGATTTCCCATCACGAATAAATAACACAAACTGGAGGTGCAACTTCCAAAGTCATGTTGTTTTCACCTGACCAAACCACCCAGTGAAAAATAATAATAGTAATAATAAACGATAAGTCACAGTCCTGTCTTACCTCAAGATGTTTTCTACAAGTGCCTGATTTCTGGAATGTGTTTTTGTTCTGCAGTGCCATGGTCGGTTCCATTTCCTTCTGTTGTTTCTGGGTCTCCTCCCTCCTCTCCTGTGGTTGATTGGTAAAACTAAGGCACTGACCCAAAGATGTGTTTGTTACATACAAGCAGTCTAACTTGAGAGGCTCTAATAAAAAATCAAATAGATTTAAAAAAGCACACTTCCAAGCCAAGGACACATGTCTATGCACTCTCTTTGCCTTTAACACAGGCATTAACAGCTATTACTGATGCTGCCAAGAAAGAAGAGGCATAGCTTTCAGCTGCTTTTCTTAACAAACCGAAGTCATCGCTCTCTGCCTAGTGATCCACAGTGTGTGAATATGGTACACCTAATAAGCCCCGCCCTAATATGTCATTAGGTCATGTCAGCCAACATTCAATTTCCTAATGGTGAACAAAAGGAAAACTCAACAGTTGGTGTGTGTGTTGTCTGAAATGTGATTCACCGAATGACTCATTGTTATATTTTAAAAAAATCTTTTTGTACATACTATCTTAATATGTAACATAATGTATTGTGTACATTTGGAATTGCTTTTGAGTATAACTAATATGAAAAATGACTGGATTTAAAAAAGGTTGTCCACCTCAAACTATTTCCCTCATGGCTGTGTGCTTTAAAGCAAGGTTATATGATGTAAATAAACAGAACTATGTTTAAAAAAATGTTGTGCATTTTGTTTGAGCAAAAGACACGTAAAAGGAGGGAAAAAATAACCATGTAAGACAACTTACAGTAGGGGCTGAGTGATGCCCTCTAGAGGCTGCAGATGAAGAAGGTCTCTCCTGGCCAAATGGCACAGATTGCCTCTGCACATGAAGGAGACTTCATCTGAACTAGAGACTCTGTATTTTAACTCATATGGATAGCTTAATATTAATGCATTCTGTGAAATTTAGCTACAAGACTGGAGATATGATACTCATGTTCATTCTTATTAAATATAGAAAGGAACATTAAACATTTGCAGCAGATTATTTGGCTTTTGACATAACCAGCACTCCTCTTGTGAACAAAATCAGTTTCAAAAGAAGGGGAAATAAACCCATATCGCATTCCTTCTTGCAAAATACCCTTAATAGATTTAACTCAACCCTTCATATAGAGCATATCCCATCCCCCCTTCTGCTCTTGCTACAGTCCGTGTATTCTCAGAGCCCTCTAATGTCCTCTGTCTGGCCCATTTCAGGATCCTCACAAGAAAATGATTTGTATGGTGACAAAGGCCGCACACAGTAGTTTCACACTGTAGCTTCCTGTGTTTGAAAGCAGGCGTTTACAACACGACAGCAGAATTTCAAATTTTTATTTGAACTTATGTTAACACACAACTGTTAAAATGGTCACTCTGGAATTTACTTATGCAAATAGTCTTTGCAAGCTGGCCCAATTAGCTGTTATTTGTTGTGAATTTTTTTGGAAGAAAATGCAACATACGATGTTTGTTTAAATTCAAAAATGGAACAGCATATTTCATTGGATACCTACTAAGTTGACCGGGGAAACAAACAAAATATTCTCGTGTTGTCAAACACATTCTCTTTATAAAAAAAAAAAAGAATCTAGTTTTTGAAATATTTACATTTCTTCTTGGAAAAAAAATAACAGGACACCCTTACAGTCCAAATAGAAAAGAAACGTCAAGTATTGCATTGCAATGCAAGGACTTCATCCAGAAGACAAACTGATTACAGAAAACGGATGACTTTTGTTTTTAAATGCAGCAGTCCCATGTTTTTACCTTGTAGGTTTCCCTACTTGAATTGTGTCCTTTAATTAGTAGCGACCTGACCCCTGTCCTTGCTTGGCTGGTTCTGCAGAAGGAGCTCCGTGTTTTGGGCCCTCAGTCTCTCCAGTTCCCTCTCCAGCTCTCCGAGCCGGACCAGGGAACTCTCCACGGTCAAACCCCCGGGCTCCACGGCGCGCCTCAGCCGGTTGTTCTCCTCCTCCAGGCGGGACATGCACTTCTCCAGCTCCAGGTACTCCTGGACCAGCTCCTGCTTGGTCATATTCTGTAGGCTTTCTACATGGTACATCTCATAGGTCTCGGAAAAGTCTCTCTGGAGAAACTCCCCACCTGCGTTCCCAGGCCTCCCGATGCCGTCGCTGCCTCCGCCGCTGCCGTCATCATCGTCGTCCTCCTCGTTGTCGAAGAAGTCCTCCTCACTGCCTGTGTCCTCCATGCGGCCGCCGACCCCTGAGGGTCGCCTGACCCCGGTCTCGGTGTTGAGATCCGGCTCCTCTCGGTCGTGCTCGTCCATCAAAAACTGGGTGGTGTTGTAGGGGGCCACGGGGAGCCCTTTGGCGAACATCTCCTCTCTCAGGCGGGATGCCCTGGCTGTCTCTTTCTCTTCCAGGGCTTTCCTCTCCTCCCAGGAAAGTTTATAATAAGGCTTCCAGCTGCGCTTCTTCTTGGAGTTCCTGCGCCTGTGTCTCTTCCTGCCCAGACGCGTATCAAAGCCAGTGTCGGAGTCGATGAGCAAACTCTCCTCTTGCACCTGGTTTAAGGTCTCTTCCAGCGGTCTGTCTTCACCGTTTTTCCCCTGTGATGTGGGACCACCGTCTCCTGCTGCCTGCACATCGGATTTCTGATGAGACCGAGCTGCAATCGGGCACTTTGGGAGCTCGTTTCCGGCTGCAAAGGCAGGGCACACCCCCCTCTGTCCGCCTTTCATTTGCCATAACTTGTCTGTGTTGATATCCCCACAGTTCCCCGCCCGCTGCTGCCGCTTTTGGTCTCTCTGTCGCCCCCTGTCGCCATTCTCTGGTCCACCACGGTTGCTGGCTGGGAGATGCTCCGACGCGTCTCCGCTGCTCCCACCTGATGGGCTGCCTGAAGTTTTCAGGTGATGGGTCTGCTCCGCTGGCTCTGTCATCCTGATGATCCGCTCCGATGGCTCCACTTTAGCGCCTTTCAGATCATGTTCACGCTCTCAGAACTGAGCTTCAAAGTTCGTTAAAAGGCGTTAAACTTAATTTGAAAAAAATATACGTATTTCAGAATTAGTCACTGAGAAAAGTTTTGAGTTTCTGACGTTTGAAAACAAACTCGCGCAAAATAAAAGTAAACTACGGAACCGTAATAACTTGTTACTCCTCTAAAGGTTTGTCAGAGCAACTGTCGCTAACTACTATTAACTGTTTCGATGCTGTCAGTTGTGTCGTTCACTCGGAGACGCCGTTCCACCGTCACAACAGTGTCCAGTGTGCTATTCAAGAAGAGGGAGCTCGTGTTTATATAGCAGCTCCGCCTCTAGTCGCGCGCATGCTGCAGCTTATAGCGCCTGTTGCATTGTGGGGCATGTGGTTTTACTTTCAGTGAAGTACTGGCAAAGACCTCTATACCAAACTACATAGTCCACAAGTCTACTATAACTGACGAGTGTTTTAACCAATCAAATGGTAGAAACTTGAGCACGATAAGGCCCACCCTTCTCTTTGCTGATTGGAGGAGTGGGGAGCTTTGCTGTTGCTAAGCTCAAAGTATTTTCTGATTGGACAATCCAATGGGCAATCAAAAGTACGTAATCCAAACCAAGAAAGCAGTCCGGGGCATTTTTGTGGGCGATACTATCTACAAACCTGGGGGCCACCATTAAAAGTTACGAAATACAAGTTGTTTTAAATAGTTTCGTATGACATTATATTATAATAGTAAAACATAAGCATATTTTATATGGTTGAACATATGAATTATTTGTATATGCAAAGCACACAGTCTAACGCTGAATTGAAAATACTATGAAAACCCTCCCGCGTTTGAAGCAAAATGGACAAAACATCTTACGGAAACTAGTCCGTTTTGAATGTTCATCTAAGAAAATCGGTAAACACGGATCATTTTCACAATTTAGTTATTTTGCATGTTTAATGGTGTAAATGGTGTCGTTTTGGTGCCAGTTGGATCATGCAGTGTTTTAGTTTGAACATTCTGTGTGCTGTGCGGAGTGATACGCTGTGGGACAGGGGCTCGGGGGAAGTCTGGAATCAGCGTAAACAAACGACATTCATTGTCAAGCTGCCGTTACGAGCACAGCTTCCAGCCCCTCGTTGGTAATGGGTGGGTCAGGCGATCGCGCACTTGCTCAATAATCCTGTTACCAGTGGACGGAGTGGTGTAGAACAAGTTTGAGTATCTCTGCGGAGCCCATGTTCTGATATGCAGTATTAGTTTTACACTGTTGTGTCGTGTTAGCAGCGAAGGATAAGCTAGCTAGCTAACGTTAGCCAAACGTTAACGTTAGTGAAAGTTAGCATATGAGCGCTACGTGGTGCCTTTCCCAAACTAAACACTGAATCAATCAATAAAGTGTGAAGCCATACACACTACATCCAAAATAAACGTTTAAAAACTTCGACGACGATAACGTTACTAAAAACGGTAGTTTCTAGCTAGGACCAGTAAAGCTATAACGATGAAACACCACACTGCACATAAAGCCAGTCTCGCTAATGCTAAACTAACTAACGCAACAAACCATAAGCGGTCGACTAATTTCAAACTAAATGTATTCTTTAATTTTTACTTGTCGATAGAGCTGCCGCGAACCACCAAGTAAATAACAATGCAACTAGCTACAGATATTGCTAACGTTAGCCGCCTGCTAACTAGGCCAATGTGTTTATACTGGGTCGGGGTAATTGCTGGATCGTGATGTTTCCCGTAAGAGTTTCCCCACTACAGAATTACTAATAATTTAAACATTTTTATTATGAGGTTATGTCGGAACGTTATAGGTCACAGCCTGTAAAAATACATAAAATAGATTTAAAAACAGCCCTTGGTCGTATTAACTCGTGACACGAAATAAACTATTGTAGTTTCAGGAAGTAGACAGCCCCTGTGCATGCAAGGCAGCACTGAAGCTTTTTCTTTATTTAAATGAGGGTTAGCAAGCTCTAGTTGGTTTACACGCTTAACTAACAATGTACTGATACATTGTCCATAACTTTTATTCATGATTGTTCTCGGTTTGTGTAAAATAAATTGTTGAAATGAATTGTTAATACAAAAACATATGGCAACAATATGCAGTATAAATGTCTTAGTATTGGTTTTGTGGTTTTGTTTATTCCACTTTCTTTGCATACATATACTATTTGAAGGAGTGTTTGAAGAGTGTTCTGTATAATTGTCAATACACTGACTTAATCTTTAACTGCCAGGGTTTCACTACAGAACCATGTTCACACATAGTTTCTTTATAGCAATTTACTTTTATTAACTGAAGATATGGCTTATTCAGTCTGTGACCTCATATGGTGGTCTGGTCTCTCCTAACTCTGCTTGTAAAGACTGGGAGTCCAATGGCTACAAACAACACAGGCCTACTGTTTCTACTAATAGAAGCAGACAGAGTTTCAGCCCTGGCAAATAAGCAAGCTAAGCTGGGAATCCTGTAAGGAAGATGTGATACGTTCCAGTTAATATGAAACCTAATGGCCATGGAAATCATACCAAAGGCTCCTATATTCTCAAATGAAGGAGCGGTGCAGCTACAACAGAACCAAAGCTTCTCCTGCATAGATCACAGCTTGTGAGGATTAGTAGGTTGACTTAATCTCTCACAATGTCTAACATGGTTGTTGCTGCAATTGAGAGGGGATGAAAGATATAAATTGTTATAGGCTCATGCATGGCCTTGAAGTGTAAATCTAAGCAATGGCTGATATCCATCAAAGCATAGGAGGGAGACACTTTTTAGATTTTTATGAAGACAGCCAAGTCCACATTGGTGTTTTTGCAAGAATGTGACAAAGAGAGGCAAACACTTGGTACATCAGCTGCATTAAATGATCGAGTGAAAGAAACAAATCACTTTAAATGCCTCCCGCCCACCCCACCAAACCTGCTTGTTTGTGTGTATGCTCACAATCATATGAGAGCTCAGGGATGGCTGTGGATCAGGGATCCACATTTTATGCTCTTCCTGACGTGACCAGTTTCATACCGCCCAGCTGAGCTCTGTCCCTCTTTGGTCTGTTCTAACTCCATTACAAAAACTTAATTAAGTTCCAGTCAGTGCTCTGGTTCTGTGGGCACATCTTCATCCACTCACAGAAAATATAAAGGTTTAGGTTATATGTTTCACACAACACATCACTATATAGATCCAAGCATGCACACACATATAGGCTGGCTGTAGAAGATGATTTTGACTTAAACAGACTTGATTGTTGTTGTTGAGACATTTGCAGTTCCGTTTCATTACCAACAGGGGGCGCTGCACTCTAACAGATTGGGAAGGATTTGGTAAGGGAATATGTGTGTGTTTTAGGTGCCTGTTTACTCAGACCCATTCTCCATGTGAGATATTTTAAAAATCCTATTCTAATATATACCCCCCCCCCCACACACACACACACACACACTTCCCGTCTGTCCCAAGGATATGTCCTGTCCTCATGAACCTCACCTGCAATATGTGACATGATTTCAGAGGTGCTGTGGCATACAAATATAACCACCAACCAGGCAGTGGTCATAAATGTACACAGACAGCAATCCATACGCAGAAAAGTGCACGTTTATCATATTTACACAATATTATATTTCCCCTATAAATAATAAATTTAAAGCCAAAATGGTGGCAAGCATTATTTAATTTCAACCCTATATATATATATAGAGTCATACAATTCGGAGACAGTTCCTCTCGACTGCAGGTAGAAATAAATAGTGGAACTTTGTATCCCAAAAGAAACTGGATAGAGAGGTCTCGTGGTTCCCATATGTTACCAAAATAATCCTATAGGCTACCCTTGTCCTGCCGACGTTGAATTAAAAAAAAATATGGATTCTAATTGGATGAGATTCCACACACCTATCCTGTTCCCTACAAACTGGTATTGTGTGAGATGCCATGGGACTAAAGGGCAGTTTACGTTTGTTTAAATGGGCAACTTGATTTTTTTTTCTCAAAGCAGTGCTCAGGGAAGTTTTATCAGACTTACAGATTAATCGTGCGCAAGGATTTCACCATCCTGGTTCATGTTATTCAGTTCTCCGTGTTTGTTGGGGCCCAAGAGGTGGGCGTAGGCTAAAGTGTGCGCCTTGTTTGGAGTCGTATTACGAAAAGGCACGGACATCAGCGTCGGGGAGGGACTTTTTTTTACATGTGGAAAAGGAATGACGCTTGAGCTTCTCTCTCTTTCTCGCTGTCTATGTCTCTCTCTCTCTCTCTGCGCAAAGGCCTTTCTGGGATAGCACAAATCTGCACCTGCGCTCTCACACTTAATGTTTACCCAGTGTTGACAGGCGAGCCTCTGGCGTCACAGTTTGTTGCTTGCAGTCATTTTCGCCGGCGTTTCCATAAGTTGGAACAATGTTTGGAAACGGCAAGTCAGCGGCCGCCAGTCCCAGACAGCAGAGGAGGAAAGTGGGAGCGATGGACCCCAGCAGGATGCTCGGTAAGGAAACCTCCAAACTTTTAAGTTCTCCCATTCAGTTTCCTAAAACCTAACTGACATATATACACCATAGGCTATTAGTAATATTAGTGTGAGGACTTAAATGTGTCACCTTATAGTGATCATGTGTTTCTCCTGTGCTCTACCTCAGTATCACGATGACATTTGTGAGTGCATAAGGATTTTAGTGATTTAGTGAGTGGCTGTGTCTATAATTTGTGTCATCCACACTGTATCTATAAAAGCTGTTTAAATAACAGTGTTGTGATATTTTTTATCCTTAAATAGGTTGCTGTTGCTGACTACTGACTTACTTAATTATCTGATGATTATTTGGTACCATTTTGATTTGTTTGCTCATTCAGCACTGTACCTGTCCATGTGCTTGTGACCTAGTTGCCTGTGAGAAATAAGTTAATTTTATTAGAGACAACAGTATCAGACAGATGTGATAAATAATCAGATGTGAGATAATAACAACTCACTGACACATCAAATACAGAAACTGGACAGTGTGTGTAGGTGTACTTGAAGTGATCATGTGTTTATAAAGAGCTGAACTGCTCACCCTCCTACTTATGTGATTCAGGCTCCTCACCCTTCCCATCCAAGCCTACTCCCTCCCATTTACACAAGCCCTCTCAGCTCACTGTCACACCTTGCCCCAAAATAGACACCCACTGAGCAGCGACAGAGCACCTGTCAGAAAGTCTGAAAAGACGCTAGATGTCTAGAAATTGGACCAATGTTGATGCTGTGCATGTCATTTAACCTTTTTATTCTATAAAAATGAAAAATGTGCTTTGCAGCCAATAGAAATGTATGTATTCTTTCATGTTTTTTGGCAGGTTTACAATATCAGGTTAACAGCATGGTGTCAAGATTTGAAAAGTGTTTTATAAAATATACTGAGAACCGTATTTGGGACATTTTGAATATATGCAAAACAAGGATTACCATCATTTCACAATAAAAAAACAGTGTGTGTAATTTCCTCCACAAAGTTTCTTCGTGAAATTCCCTTTTCTGTTCTTGTAATGTATCACCTGTGTTTGTCTTGGCGTTCAAATAACTAACTTACTGCTCCAAAGCAGACTATGCTGAAACTCTGACACTATGTAGACACTTGTTTAAGCATTCCTGATGTTTGAGTTATGAAACTGTATCTCTGTGCCTGGTAATGTAACACGCAACTGTCAACTCTATATTTGAATGTCCCGCTAATTCTGAATAATGAAGCCGGTGAGGTCACCGCCCCCCCTCACTAACCGCCATGTGCTGTCATAAATCAGTTTGGTGGCTTTCAACCCAAAATGTCTTTGCAGCTTTTTAATCCTTACTTACATAAATGGAAAACATATACACCACATAGTTTTTTTCATTTGGAACAAAATGAAGTGAGAGGTTTTGTGTCATAAGGTGTCACAGGACTACTTGTTAGCTTTAAGATTTCTTGCTGTGTGGCCATATCCAGCTTATTAGTGTGTCATTCATTATGAAAGACAAAAACAATGTGCAAGTTGAATGCTGCTGAATACAAAAGGGCTGCTTTGCTTTCATGTTCAGATGTGTACTGTCCAAAAACCATTGGCAGAAATTCTGCATTTCAAAATAACTTTTTCTGATCAGATAAGGTCGTTTAGAGTCACAACTCCAAAGTTGTTTTTATTTGTTGTTAGGCTTTCCCTCAGATCCTCTGTATAACATAACCTTCATTAAAGACTGGACCTAAATGATGTACAGAGGCCTGCCCTACTGTCTGAGCCTTCTCATGAATTTAGAAAATTAAATTTTCCCGTCACACGTATCATATCAACAACACCTTTAAGTGTCTATCTTTATACAAGTGTAGAATCCTATCTGGCTGGCTCTCGTGAGAGATGTTATGCTGAAAGAAACATGAACCGTGTTCCAGGAGGAGCTGGTATGTGGGCCTGAGTGAAGAGGACTCATGCAGACACAATCTATTACTGACCAGCTGATATGATTATTTTCTTTCTGATCCTCCTCTCAGTTTTGAAAGTGTCCCCGTCGCTCACATTGTTGATACACCCTCAGAGAAATGTGCCTTATGGGACTGATTTGAAAGTTTATTGTTTTCTCCAAGCTTTTCCACCCATTTTGATTTTAACTAATTGTTCACACATGGAGTTGCTGGTTATTCAAAAGTTACACAGTTTTTAGGCATGTTACCAGAAACGCAGTGGGTATGGCAATGTTGTTCTGTTGGTCAGCTGGTCCACCACTTTGGTCCAGAGTGAAATATTTCAACAGTTATCTGATGGATTGCCGTGAATTTTTGTTCAAACATTTGTGGTGCCCAGAGGATGAATCCTAATGATTTTTCAAGACTGCCTGACTTTTCCACTAGCTCCACGAGTAGGTCTGTTTACTCATCCTGTGAACCTTCTCAACCAGATGGATTAACACCATATTTTATACACGATTCCTGGGTGATGAATCATAGTGACTTTGATGACTGCCTAATTTTTCCTCCAGCAACAATATGAGATTCACATTTACACTTTTTGGTAAAATGTCATGAAATTTGGTACACACATTTATTTCCCCCACAGGATGAACTCACTATGGGGATCCCATAGCTTTCAAGATAGTGTCATAGGGTCACATTTTTAATTTGCCCAATACTTTAATTTCTAACCAAACCTGTAAAACTATGACATTCCTATCAGCCTGTACTTTGTTTTTAGTGCTATTTCATAAATACTAGCATGCTAACACGCTAATATAAGATGGTAAACGTGATATGTGTTTAACATCAGCACGTTAGCATTGCCATTGTGAGCATGTTAGCATGCAGACTCTTAGCATTTAGCTCAAAGCACTGCTGTGCTAAAGTATAGCCTTATGGGGCAGGTAATATGGTTGTGCTTTTTTTCCTCTCCAACAATGCTAAATCTGCTGCTTTTGAAGTTTTTCTTTTGTGCTGTGTTGAAATGCTTGCATTAGAATACATCTGCACTGCTGCTAGCCAATTAGCATGCAGGGCTTTGGCCATCTGATGAAGTGGATGTCAACCAGGAGACAATGAAAAGAAAACACAATTCAGCTGTTGAGCCTAAATAATCATGCCCATCCTTCCATTTAAACCCTTATGAATAGGCTTTCAGAAGTGTATAATATATCAAAATGTGAATGTGCATTTAAAAATAAGGATGGGCCGGCACTTGCAGACTTGTGCTCACTTGTTCTGTTGTGGTTGGATATCACAATGATGCAGGTGGAAAGGCAAGAATGTGGTTGAGGAAGGAGAGGCAATTATAAAAGGTGAAGTAATGAGTTAAGACAGAAGCAGTTAAGGCTGTTTGGGCAGTTGAGGCAGTTTGAGCAGCTGAGCGGGGTCAATGACCCGCAGTTAATGAAGTCCATGTGCTCTGCTTCTGAGAATACCCTGCATGGTAATGCCGTTGAAAAAGAGGCTTGTTATGGATGGAGGGTTGGTAGGATTTCTTTGTGTTCAACCCTGATGGGCAAGATCCACAGCTCCATTTTGCCTGTAGTTGGGGTGGGGGTTTGTCTAAGAGCATTTTCTGTTAGAGCTTTGGGGGTCCACTGTGGAACTTTGCCATTTGGCACTGGCAGTATGATGCCTGTGATTTAAGGCAAAGAGAAATAAAGTAGGCCCACTGTGGGCAAATCTTCAGGGGTGAGCAGAAGAGACCAAGCCATGAAGAAGAATTTGACATGAGTTAGAGTTTGTTTAGACTTCTCCTTTGAATGGTTCTGAAAGACAAAACTCCCTGTGAGAGGTCCCATTCATCCCTCCAAAAGAAGCAATGAGGCATAGCTGAATGTCCTTAATGAAGACTTGTACTGTAAAGATTTAGTTTCATACTTTTGCATACAAAGTTGTTTGCTATAATCCAGTTCCTAACTAAACATTAAAAACATTTTGTCATTTCATTTTAGAAGTAAAAGGTGTAAATGTACGTTTGCATTTTTGCAGAACCTTCAAACCACTTTTGAGCCTAAATGTTTAAACGTTTTCCAGTTATATGAAAATGTCCTTGGTGAAATTCTGCTCAGGGCCTTTGATACACGTCATCCTCACACTCTTCTATCTCCACTGATTTCTAGATAACTCTAAACTTACTCTGTCAAATAATGGCAGAAATGCCCCCCAAGAACTGGACAAAAAGTAGTAAATTTGGCTCAAAAACCTAACATTTATTCAATTTATTCCAATAATGACCATCTACTTCATCACATACATAATTGTTCACAGAAAGTTTAATTTTAAGTTTGACTCATGCAAAACTCTCCACTCCACAGTAGTGGATTGCTCCCTGAACCATTTGTGGGTTTGTCATATTTGAAGTATGGAATGACGGTCAGAGAAACTACTGTGTAAATACTCCCTGCATGTCCTTTTTACTTTAACCCTGCCGTCCAAAACCATACATAGCTTTGAACTAGACCTGCAACTACTGTAGCAAGTTTGTTCATTGTGGATTACTTTGCCAGTTTCTGTTTTTAATTATTCAGTTAAATGTTTGGTCTATAAAATGTCTGAGTAAAGCAAAAAGAAACCAACGGGACGTGAATGTTTGGCATTTATTACGCAGTGATTATCCATTGTTACTGATTAATTCTCTGGTGATTGACTAATATATAAGTGAAAGATTGTGTCAGCTCTACTTTAGTCCCTATTTAATCAAATCCAGCTCTTGTAGAAATGGCCCTGTACTTGTAAATTTAAATATGTGGCTTTGTGAACGATCGTAAAACCTTTCTTCTTATTTTTTTTACAACACATGCACCAAACAGTGCATAGTTACTTGTTTTTTCATCTCTTTGTTTCACTGATACCACACGACTGTCAATTCAAACATTTATTGTGTGTTCACCGTGGCTATAGATCCCTCAGGCTTCCTGCTTACTCCTATAACATGCTCCAATACTTTCAGTGCTCACAGCAAGTAATAGTTCGTTCTCAGGCTCTGCATTTGTTTTAGCTTCCTGATTACATTTCCATTGATGGTAATAGCTAGGGAGAACGAGTATGAAAGGTACACAGAGACAGACAGAAACACTTTGAAACTTTCCATACTGTAACTCCTTTTTCTGCTGTCTCTTGGCCTGCCACTGCCCCAAGAGAGAAATAAATCTACAAATTATCATGACAGATTCACATCTCAGCATTCAATTTCTCTCAGCTTTATTCTGAATTTAAAGTGCGTTGTTCATTTTTAGGAAGTCTAGACTGAAAGAAAACACTAAGAGAAACATCAGTTTGTTCAAACATAGAGTCAGTTTTCAAGACAATCCGTGACATTGAAACCTTTTTTTATGACCAGTATAAACTTCTGGCCATTCCCTCTGAGGGTTGTATATAAAACACAAGCTTGCATTTAGGGTGTAAACAGAAAGGTGTTGATTATATTTGTGAGGTCGGCTTTAAAAATACAGCCAAGGTCTGTTTTCAGGGAAATATTGCTGTTCTATGAGTTAGTTGACTCTCAGAGCAGATACCTCACTCCCTGAGACCTGCTATTGTTAACCTGACAGACAAGAACAAAAATATCCCTCTATAACTACAGAATTCCTGAAGGGACTTATAATGTTTAGTACTGACAAAATGATACCTTACAGTATATTTTGACACATATTTACATTTTTTATAAGGACTTCTTTTATTTTTTAAAGTTAGTTGGTGATCTGTAAAATGTTGTGTTGACATTCATGCTGCCTAATTTTGAAGATCCTCTGACCTCTCCTCTAGTTTCACCATGAAGTTTCCATTTGTGGTTTTGAGGGAAATCTCTCAACAGCTATTGAAATCATGAAATGTGGTGTACAAATTTATGTTCCCCTCAGGATCAATTAAAATAACTTTGGAGCCATCTAACTCCAGCATGGAGTCTATTTTAATTAGTCCAATGGGTTATGACCAAATATCTGTAAAACTAATGACATTCCTCATATTCTTTTTGTTTAGTGCTATTTAGCAAATGTTATCATGATAACATGCCAAACTAAGATGGTGAACACGGTTAACATTATACCTGTTAAACATCAGCATGTTAGCATTGTCACTGTGAGCATGGTAGCATTTAACTCAAAGCTCTGTAGTGGCTAATCACAGCATCACAAAGCAATTAGCATGGCTGTAGACAGCAACAAAAAACTACAATATAACTACAAAATTCCTCAGAGAGGAAGTTATTTTGTTATTTTGTTTCTATGTATAGGTGTCATTTTGAAATGGCTGATTTTGTCTCCATCTCTTTTTTGAAAGCATTTGTTAAAAATGTTCTGAAAAATAGCAGCAAAAAATATTAACTAACTAATGAAAATGCTTTAAGAAAGGTTTATTTGCACAATAAGAAAACATGCAATGCAATTTAAAAATATACATGTAAAAAAATCACTGTAAATTGGAGCAGAACATGTCTCCAGAATGCAGACCCCCATTCATATATTTCAGCTTTAAATATTTCTTCAGAATAGTGTTAATATCTGCTCATGTTGTTCTTCTGCATCATCATGTCTCAGGATCTAGGTGTATCATCACGCCCCTAATCTGAGCCCTTGTGTCCCCACCACTTTTTAACACAAAGTGACACCCTTGTTTCTATGGTACTAAGTGGTCATGTTTTAGAAACATTATTGCACTTAGTATTTTTTATCATATTCTTATGATCATATTCTCAGGGACTTCAAATTTTGTGTGATGCTTTGAGGATCATTCACAGTAGTTTTTTTCTTTTTTCTCTTTTTGCTATGTGATATAGACTTTTCCAACAATGTGAGAATATGGGCGACTGTACGAACACAGTTCATTCAACGCAGTATGAACTTCTGATGAACCTCATTAGACTTATTACATTAAGTCTGTATGTCATCACAATAAAACAGCACAAGGCCAAGTCATACTAGCTGATGACGCTGTGACTCAATGTCAAACTGAATCAGCTTATGTTAACATTAAAACTTCCACAAAACTTTTGTTTTGTGTTTGTGTGTTCCAGGGCTGCTGGAAAATGAGGACATTCGCATGATGATGCAGGGCTCCAACATGGTGAAGGTTCGTTCTCAGAGATGGCAGAAGAGCCGCAACCTGCGGCTGCTGGAAGACGGACTCACCGTTTGGTGCGAGTCCACCAAGAGCTCCCGCAAAGCGAAGAACCAGCAGACATGTAAGTTATGCTAAAATCTATGTGTGTAGGCTGGCTTGAGTAGACTAATCATCAAGAGTGAGGATTTAAGGTGGAAAAGGGAGTTAATTATAAGGAGAGGAGGGTTAAGGAGGAAATGGAGCTCTGAAAGTGAGAGTGCTCATGAATAGGAATTGGTCTTCAACTATGAAAAGAGTAGAAACTTAAGCGATATCAGATTAGGAGAAAGGGACTTTGCCTGGAGGGAAGCTTATCTACAGAGGATTAATGTAGAAACAAACCAGCAGGCCTTCAACCAGTCCAGTACAGACTGGGATGTGAGTCAGTGCACTCATTCAGCCAGCTTATTGTTCGGAGTTGTTGAGCTGTTTTATCTTGACTTTATCTCCTGACCTCTCCTCTAGTTTGCCTCATTAAAGTGGTAGCTTGTTTCCTTGGGCAATAAGGAGACTAATCATACACTCTGCAAACTGGCTAATTAATAATCATGTATCATTATTTATGTAACAATTCATAAGTGTAGTATACCTAGACTTGTGAGGAGTCATGTACAGCATGATGACTCACTTCTGCTTTGCTAAGCTGTCGTGTAAAGTGCGGATCACACGGCAAAGCTGTGACCAAGAAGGAAGGGCTATCAAGTATGTTATATGAGAGGGGAAAACCCAGGCCAACAAAAAGTCTGTGCAAGGGTAGATCTGATATCTAGTAGTGAAGTATCTTCTTAGGTGAAACCGTGTTTATTGGAAAAAGCTTTACCCTGGTCAAAAGTGGGACCTTTGCACTTGAGAAAAAAAGGGAAACAGTGCAAAACAAAAAAGAAGTGAGATAAATGGTTTCTAATGGTTACAGCAGATCAGAGGAAACAGAAACAAAAATTAGATAGAAACCAAGATCACAGGTAGGTTTGAATACAGTTTACCTGGCCAGGCTTGCAGTTGGCTGAAAACATTCTGTAAAATAGTGTTCCCATTTAAATCTCAGCCTGCCATCTTTCTCATTAGCATACAAACTCCAGGAATTAACAGACTGAAAAACAAGATTAGTTTTCCTATATTACATTTAGAAGCTGTTTAAATGGTGTTTTGTAAAAGTAAAGTTTTTCATTCTTTTTTTTTTCAATTCAATTTATTTTGGTGAATTAATATTCTCTGTGTTTTAAGGCATCATGCATGAGGCAAATTATTAAATTGTAATAAAAGGAGAAGCTCATAATATTTAATTCCAGGGCAAATCTATTATTAATTTCGACATGCATGGCAATGTCTTTAATGAAGTTATTCAGGGAATTAAGTTGAGGCTGTCAGTAGGACAGCGTCCGCTATCGCAGCACCTCAGAGTTACACTGGTGGCCTAAATTACAGGAACACAAATGCCTGTAAGAGTCAATAAAACAGAAAGACAGAGACTTTACATCTGACTGGGGAGCTAATCATATAAATGCTCAGAAGATGGTGGTTTAACAGGAGACATTAGCTCTTTTAACCTCAGCACTCCCACGTCTCCTCTGCTTGTGCTGTCTGCGCTCAGGTTGCAACACAGTTTAACGTGAACCCCTGCTGGCCTTACAGAAAGGGTGGTTGGGTGGTGGGGCAGGTTTGTGGGTCAGCGGGTGGTGAAGGCCGTCTTGATTGTGCTGCAGCCTCGCCAGAAATAGACACAGAGTGGTCGAATTGCAGCGTGTAACACTCCTTACAATGGTGACAACAAGCAGTGTGAGGGAAGATACGGATAATGCCACTGGCAAGCTGCTGACGACCATATTTGTGTCTAAGCGTGTGTTTGTGTGAATCTGGGATGAACGCTTGGCTGAGCTCCAGGCAGATCTCCAGGTCCAATGTGATATGACGCCTATATTTCATGCTGTGTCTTGTGATCAAAAGCACTTGGCACAGAATACAACACTTAACACTTCTGCTGTTGCTTTCTAAACCACACACACACACACACACACACACACACACATGCATGCCACTTTTGCCATGTCTCTGGGATAACCACAAAGGAGGAATGTGGAGTAATTTTGAAGAGGTGGTCTGCAGGGGCTTTATGACCTCCAGCAAGAGAATGGGCCTATTGTCAGGGCAGACTTCTTAGCACCCAAATGAAAGATAGCCTCACTGCAAGCATCCCAGTGCAGAATTAGACGTGCTCCTCTGGATCAGCTAGTAGCCAGCGTGTGTTTGTGTTTGGCTGTCTTTTTCATAGCAATCAGTGTTGCCCAGAGCTGTGCAAATACGAGATAAACAAATCACATTAAGTTAAAGAAATCTCAACTTTTTTGGCAAAATGGCAATCTTGGTCTTTCTGTCAGTCCACCACTTTTGCCCACACTGAAATATTTTTCAGTCCATTTAGTACACACATGCACGGTGCCTAAACAGAACGAATCCTAAATACTTTGGTGACTCGCTGACTTTTCATCCAGCGCCACCATCAGATCAAAATGTCTTTTCCTTTGGTTTAGGTCTGCAGCTAACAATTATTTTTATTATTGATTAATCTGCATATTTCTTGAGTAAATGATTCATCATTTAGTCTGTGAAACAAAAAAATGTGGTAACAATCCCCATAACTTCCCAGAATCCAAAGTGATGTTCAAAAAACAAGCAGTAAATTCTCCCATTTGAGAAGCAGTAACCAGCTGATATTTGGCAGTTTTGCTTGAAAGATTTGTGAAACGATTAATTAATTATGAAATTAGACTAATCAATAAATCGAGTAATCATACAGCTCTACTTTGGTTTATGTCTAAATATGAATTAAAAATGACTAAATACCTGCAAAACTTACATTCCCTTAACTGTATATAGTGGAGTTGAGTGTCTGGAGCAGGGACCACACATTAATGACGTCATTGCTAGCACTTCCATAAATTCCCACACGTCCCAAATCCTATTCTTCGCTCTCGCATACAGTCAGGTTGGCAGTGACTGGGAGTGAGCCGCGGTGAGCTTTCGCATCCCTGTGCCAAAAGCCTTTTTAGTTCGAACGACTGTTCACTCAAAATGATTTCAGCTCGAAACGCCCGTCGAAGGTCTGTTTGGTTGAACGACTTTGGTTGAAGCGACTGTTCGTTCGAGACAAATTAAGCTCGAAACGACTTAAACAGCCTCCCACGTCAGTCCCGAGCACCTGATACATATCATGCGCTGCTGGTCGTTCCAAGCATACCGTCATCACATTCATAAAGATCTCAAAGATCTCAGATCAGCCAATGTGCTCACGTCACTGGAAACTTTTGGGGTCTGTTGTGCCCGGGTGCTGCAGCGGATTTCCCTATCGTAGCCTCTCCACAATGCTGAATATCAACCCTCCAAATTATCCTGTGCAGCCACCACCATGCGATTGTAAATATAGAAAAGGCCCTGCTCTTTCACTGTGAGCAGAAAGAGCACAAACATACGAGCATTCACTCGTATGTCAGTTTTTGTGCTGTTAACCCATGAAGCTGAGAAGTGTGTAAAGTGCATGTTATATTTTACATTCACGTTGCTATGTCACTCTGCATGGTGGGGTTCAAGAATCCCTAATAACACGTGATGTTTGACGTTTTAGCTGCTTTGAACACTTTCGGTGTGAACTCTTCTTTCCTCTCTTTTTCTTCGCCCGCTCCTCTTCCAGTCGCAGTGACAGAAGTGGAGTGTGTGCGTGAAGGCTGCCAGTCTGAGGCACTGAAGCTTCTGTCTGGGTCGGTATCGGAAAATCAGTGCTTCACAGTGATCTTCCGAGGAGCCAGGAAGAGCCTGGACCTGCTGTGTACCTGTGAGGATGAAGCTCAGCGCTGGGTGCGAGGGCTCCGCACTTTGAAGGATTACGTGGCCAACATGAGTCAGAATGAAAAACTGGACCAATATCCTTCCCAATTTCCCAATAAGCTAGAATAAATATAGTGTAGCTGAGGCAGCACTGTCACATGTGCCGTCCCACGTCCACAGCATTGCTAAGGTGAGCTGTAATGACTAGTTAAAAAAACCCTGCCTAAATATAGTCTGACTATCACTGTTAATTACAATCTCTCATAGCCAGAGGTCAGCATGAGTCTAGGCATCAGGTAGTGTATAACATTACAATCATCTCTGCCTCTCTACCCTATTTTTAGTTTTGTGGTAAATCATCAGGGTAATTATTTTATACCTTGCTTTATTATGTTTCACGCTGTAGACATATAGTAGCCTAGGTGGTTTTCTGTGTTTTAGGCAGGTGACAAACTAAAATAAATCTCTTGTTGCAATCAACTTTTTAAAAGTGACTTACAATAAATGCATTCTACCTGCATAGAAACAGGAGCTAAATGTCACCAAACATTGTAAATGTACCTCTCCCAACAAAAGAGCCTGTTCAGTGGTGTTTATAATTTAATTTATTTGTAATATTTACTCATATTTATCTCATACTTTGAGGGAACACACATGGTCATAGTATCAATAAAAGTTGGATTATACCTTTCAGTATACACTCAGTTATTAGCTAGACCCCTCTTTTTCAGTGCCACCTCAGTGTATTGGGAAAGTGAGTGTTATGAACTTTTACTTAAAATCCTCTCATGTGGGCAGGGAAGGAATGAAAAAAAGAAACCTGGGGTGGGACCACAACCCCATCCAGAGCAAACAGTAGGTGCCAAGTGTTTGAATACTAAATAAAAAGTTGCAATACGACAGAATGGAGCAAAGACTTCCTAATGCCTCTTTCTTGACAACAACATCCACATCAGTAAGCATCCAGTTATATGTGAGATTTAAGTGTCACACTGCACATTATGTATGGTAGACATGCCATAACTGTTTGACTGTAGTCTCTAGTTTTTAGTCTGGTTTTATTCCTTAATCCTCTACACTTGGATCCGATGCTACCTGAAGCGCGCTGATCAGAATCAGGATGGCAAGATGAGCTACGATGAGGTCAAACGGCTGCTCCAGATGATCAACATTGACCTGAGTGAGCAGTATGCCCGCTCTTTATTCAAGGTCAGGGTCATCATATGTACAATGTGTCAGTTTTTACCACCTGTAAAATAGTTTATGGTCAGTAGTTGTAATTTAGATGAGCTGAAAACTGAAAGCAAAAAAACAAGAAGAGAAGGAGTAACTGTGCAGAGATGTAGAGCTGGTGATATTTTTCTTAGTTTACTGTGACACCCTGGAGTCTGCAGTCTGTGTTCAATTACCAACCCCGCGGCGGGCCAACCACCAGCTCCCCTCCACATCTTTATCCCTTCCCTCCTGTTCTCCACAACAAATCAAGAGCCAGTTATTTCTTTATTGTGGGGGATTGCTGCCTGCTATGTCCCTCAGCTCTCTATTACAGCTGAATTGTTGGTTTTTATGCTCCTTCCAGATGCAATTTCAAGTACTGACCCTCCTCGGGGAACCATGTTTTTAATGTAGGTTTGCACAGATGGGATGAATTATTATGGAGATGCTTTCCCCACAGGGAATTTGAAGCACTCCCAAAATAAAAGCATGCTCTGTTTGATATGTGTCTATCTTTCTCAGTGTGTGTTAGATTGTTTGATTTGATCTCTGTTCCCTGTATACCAGAGGTGTGACCGATCCGGAGATGGTCGTCTGGATCATATAGAGATTGAGGAGTTCTGCAGGGAGCTGCTGCGACGGCCCGAGCTGGATGCCGTGTTCAGACACTATTCGAGTAATGGTTGTGTTCTCGCCACTGCTGAGCTGCGCGACTTCCTGGGAGACCAAGGAGAAGACGCCTCATTGAATCATGCTCAGAGCCTCATACTCACCTATGAGCTCAATGACTGGGGTAGGTCCTAAAAGCACTCATTAAAGGCTTTAAAGAAAGAACCCACACCATTTTCATAGAAGCACAGTGAATGTCCCTTTTGATACGGAACATAGTGATTTAGCCTGTACCTGTGAAAGCATTTGCTATTTAAAAACTGAGGCAAATTACTCTGCTGCACAATAATTTAATGTAGTTTATGCTTGCGGCAGTGAGAGGGGTTTGCTTTAAGGAATATCAATATTTTCATTGTCAGTCATAAATATATACTGTGTATAGGCGATATATAACATAATATATAGACATAAAAACTAAGCAAAAATATGCAACAGAGGTTAAAGTCTTTTTTAAAACACACCCTGTAAGACATTAAAGCCAGACTATGTGACTTTTTCTTAACACAGGCTATTATGACAATTACGGGATGCGGGAATGCTAAATGCCAAACTACTTTATAGCGTTTAGCTAAAATGCTAAGCTATTGTAACAGTAGCACAAATGATGTCAAAATAATTCATAAAAGAAGCCATATACATTTTCCTCCTAGACTGAGAGAAGGAGGTTTGTCCATGTAACCCTGTGCTAGATGAAACCCTTAAATTCAACTCTCACCAGTTTTGCTGATAAACCCGCTAAAACAAAACTGACTTGATGGAAACACTCTGCCGTTTATTGCAGCCCAGAAGAACCAGTTCATGACCCAGAATGGTTTCACCATGTACATGCTGTCCCAGCAGAACGATGTGGTTAACCCTGACCATACCAGAGTCTACCAGGACATGACCCACCCTTTGGCCCATTACTTCATCTCTTCGTCGCACAACACCTACCTTACCAAGGACCAAGTCACCAGTGCCAGCAGCACTGAGCCATACATCAGGTATCTCTCAGGACTCACAGCACATATTTTATCATTAAAAACTTATTTAGATTTTCATAATTTGTATGATCATCCTGTGGTGTAAGATTAAGTATGTGGTTTTCACTGCCAGGGCTCTGAATCAGGGCTGTCGCTGTGTGGAGCTGGACTGCTGGGATGGAGATAAAGGAGAACCTGTCATCTACCACGGCCACACTCTCACCTCCAAAGTGCCTTTCAAGGAGGTCATTGAAACCATCAACCAGTACGCGTTCAAGGTAAGAGGAGCTTGATCTGATGGTGTAAGTCCTCAGCTATGACAGTATGTTTGCAGCTCCTCGTGCCTATGAAATACGCGAGTAGTCCGTCAGTAAACAAATCCAGATTCCTGACTTCTCACTGCAACAGCCTACTGCCCTTCTTGTGGTTGCTTACTTGGCTCAGACACAACCCCGTGGTATTTTGGCTTTGACATACAATAGCATTCGAGTGTAAGGTCCTGTATTGCTATAATGTGATAGAATTGTATTTTATTGGCTTGGCATAGATATTTTCCTGTGTTTCTCCCTTTAGGCGTCCCCATATCCTCTAATCCTGTCCTTGGAGAACCACTGTTCTGTGGAGCAGCAGGCTGTTATGGCCAAACACCTCTGCACCATCTTGGGTAGCAAACTGCTCACCAAGCCCCTCGCAAGCCAGCCACAGAAGGATCTGCCTTCTCCTGAGGTACAACACACACAGCTGGATCCCTTTTCAAAGGCTTCTGGCTGTCTGGTTTTCTGATAAAATAATTTTTTCAATGACGTTTGTTGCAGGAGCTGAAGGGGCGTATTCTGATAAAAGGGAAGAAGCTGATTCCTCACTTGGGGCAGCTAGGCAAGAATGGCAGCTGTGCCAGCTTCTCCTCAAGCTCTGAGGATGAACCAGCAAGCAGCAATAAGAACACACCCAAGAAGGATCCTGCAAAGGTCAGTTCAGGAGGCCTTGTCATTAAGCCCGAGAAGCTGTTAAAATGAACCTAATCGACCCATTATCTTTGCCTTTGTTCTTCCCAGGACTGTGCTAAACTGAGCCCAGAGCTATCCGAGCTGGTGGTGTACTGCAGAAGTGTCCCCTTCCGTGGGTTTGAAAATGCTTCAGAAAAACCTCCAAATGAATTGTCCTCCTTCTCTGAAAATGAAGCCCTCAAGCTCATCAAGGACTCGGGTACAACTGTAGAAACAATTGCATCTTGACATTATAGGAAATAAATTGCTTTACTGCTGCTGATTCCACAGAAAATATAATCAGCCTCCAGTGAAATATGGCATGCGGTTTTCTATCTTTTCACTTGCAGGAAAGCTTTTTGTGAGACACAACAGCAGGCAGCTGAGCCGGATCTACCCCTCCGGCCAGCGCCTCCAATCATCCAACTATGATCCTCAGGAAATGTGGAACGGCGGCTGCCAGATGGGTTAGTACTCCAGACTAGAAGCTAGGATGCTAATATGATTGCGGCAAATTGAGGCAATTCATTTGAAAAACATTATATGGCCAGTAAGTGCCAAAGAAATGTTGTACTGACTCTCATGTGTGCAAATTGCTGCAACCTCACAAAGCATTCATGTCACTAGCTTTTCATTGACTGTAATTAAGCTTTCACTGATGCTGAAATGTGTGATGAGGCTTTCCGTGTGATTCACTGACTCCACTCTCTGTGCTGTGCAGTGGCTCTGAACTTCCAGACACCAGGGGAGCAGATGGACCTGAACCAGGGCCGCTTCCTCCCCAATGGTCGCTGTGGATACATCCTTAAACCGAGCTTCCTGCGCAGCCGCTCGTCCAACTTTAACCCAGAGATTACGGGAGGAGGCCCCGGTCACGTCCCCACCCAGCTGACTATAAGAGTGAGTGGTAACCTTGAGACCTTGAGTAACAGTGCTACAACATTACATAACCATCTTAAAATTGGATGTGACATTGTGCAGCACAGTTTTTAGTCAATACTCTTTATTTACATTTGTGGTCCTGGTGTACCTAGGACTGTCTGTTTCACCATAGTGTAATTTTACTATTTTACCTCAACCATTGTTGTTTCTGTGTACTCTGTATATTCATCGAGGAGGGGTGCAAAATGTCCCTCCTCTCCCTCCCACCAGAGATTTCTTTGTGTTTGCTTGTTAAATGTGTTTTTTTGGGGTGGGGGGTGTCATGTGCTGAACAGATTGTGAGGTCCTTTATATGTGTGTTTGTGAGGTACACAAATAAAATTTATATGAAAAGTGACTAATTATTTAAATTATTATAAATATTTTGCTTTTCAGATTATATCTGCACAGCAGCTGCCAAAAATCAACACAGAGAAGGCCAGCTCCATTGTGGACCCACAAGTGTGGGTGGAAATTCATGGGGTGGCTATTGATAACGCAAGAGACAAAACCCAGCGCATTGACAACAATGGTAATTCTGAGACTTCATTATTCACTATAAAGCAAGTGTCAACCTCATGTTATTAACTTTGTGAATGTTTTAAGGAGAGTGAATACTGCATTTTTATTCAAAACCAGTTATTGCTGTAAGATAATGTAATGTTGTTTTCTTACAGCATTAAGTAGCTCTGACATTTATAGGAGCCTTTCCTGTCCAACTCCATGATTTGTTTGTTTAAAAGGTAGACGATACTGGATGATGCATTTACAGCTCTTGTCCGCCCTCTACAGGTTTTAACCCACGATGGGACTGCACTCTGAGCTTCCAGTTGCAGGTCCCTGAATTGGCCCTGGTGCGATTTGTAGTGGAGGACCATGATCACACTGCCAAAAATGACTTTGTGGGGCAGTTTACTGTACCTTTCACAAGCCTACGAACAGGTGATTCTAAAGATCCCCTGTAAATATTATAGAACAGTCATCAATATGGCATGTTGTTTATAATGTGTGTAACATACTCTTTCTTCTCAGGTTACCGACATGTTCATTTATTGAAGGCAGATGGTTCCAGTCTGTCCCCCGCCACCCTCTTCATCCACGTCAAAGTTATCCGCAAAGGAGTTCACATCAAAACTGTGGCTGAACATATAGCCATTGCCAAAGGCAAGGCATGACAGGCATCTGAACGAGGTGCGAAAGCTGACAACAAAGGGCTTTGGAAAAGGAGCTCTGAATGTGAGGAGAGAGAGAGCGAGAGAGAGACTGCTGCTGCTGCCAGCCGGTCTCCCAGTCCAGACCTCAAGTGGTCCAATTTACACTGAGCCACTTCCTCAATGCAGGGAGAAAGATGTCGTTTATCAGAAATGCAGAAGCGCACTGGTTCTTAGCAAATGAATTGCCCCGGGCTAGATAATGAATCCATAATACACTGTGGGAGTATCTAGTCTTGTCAGTGCTGAGTGCTCTGGAAACAGAGCACTGAGTATTGTGGTTCATGAAACACTGATATTGGACTCGTTACAAAATTAATTTTAATGTTCTTAACCCGTGTGTCTAGGTTATTCCCTTAATCCTTTGGACAGATGTGTTATTTCATCCTTTTATATTTTTTGATTTGAGAATTATTTTAACATTTTTACACTTAATATTTGGCTTAAACTTAAAAGAGTGAGGATAGTTTAAATGAAAAAAGCACTTTCTTAACTGAGGCTGCCTCATAAGCACTATAAGTATGAATCTAAGCATGACTGACAAAATGATGAATATTACAGTTTAACAAATACATAATAACATTCATAAAACTTCAATAAATAGTCAGGACTTGTATTTGCTTCAGTAACTGAAATCACATTGCCTATAATTAGGACAGGTGTCTATATGGAACAGGCCTTTAATTCCTTTCGCAACAAAACTCTTGCTCAGCAGAGATGGTAAATAGGCTGTCTATTTAAACCGGTCTGTATTACACTTGCCTACAATTATTTACCAGTATTACTTGTATAAAAATTTGATCAGATAACATATTAATTACAAATCATTGATTTGATCTAGCTCTGAGAGACAGTGCATCTAGGCGAACCTCATGCACATTGAGAGCGATAGAAAGCCCTGTATCAAAGTAGCGGTAGCCTAACTTAGAAAGGAATAAAGCTAAGGGTTAATGTAGATATTGCAACTTTGATTCATTTTTATGAAAAACCGTTTTGATGCGTTTAATATTCTGGCTTTATGACCTTTTAAAGGTAGTGAGTTGCGACTTTTTTTCTCTTGTTAAATAATACTTCGGTGATCATTGTTTGTGAAAAATGAACGGAACGACTGAATTGTGGAGAATCTTACCAATCTTACGATGTGTAGTATGTCCATAATTACAAAAGTTTAAACATTAGTATGCACAAACTGACAGAACTGGCTCAAGTGAGTGACACGGTGGGTTTTAAGAGGCTTTATACAAACAAAGAAATTCTATAAAAGTTCAAGCGTCTAATTGAGACCCGTGTTTATTTGTCAAAACGTGTAGCCACACCAGGCAAGTAAAAAGGACAGGAATCTGATCGGGACTAGGCTTTTAATTAAAGTTTTACGGTAGTTAGTCTTACCAGATACTTGGCACTTTTCATTTCTCTCAGGAGAAAGATTTTATTTTCTGAGACAAATAACAATTTATTTTCACAGCTTACAAATGAACTTGAAATATACAGACAACTGACTTGCAGATAGATGTTTACTTATGTTTTTAAAATGTTAATTGTTGTATTTGCCTACCTATCACTTCACGCTTTAAAATAAGGCTGTGAGTCAAATATGTGTTTTTAAGATAACTGCCTGTGGGCTTCTTGACAACCTTGACTAATTATTTTTGTTGCCAAGTCCTTACATTTAGATCTAGAAAATTACAAACACCAATTACTGTAGGCTACAGAGAATCATTTAATATTCTTATAAAGTGGTTCCCTGATAATAAAATGGTGCCGTAATTAAAGGTTCTGCACAAGGTTTACTGTAATTACAGACATGATCAGGATGGGTTTCAATAGCATGTAGCAAATGTTGATGACTTTGCAGTTTGAAAGCTTATAGCCTATGTTGTGTGAATGGCAGTTAGTATTATGTGTGCAAGAGAAAATACTGTTTTCATAAAAGCACTAATAACACATCGCTGTGTGAGCCCCTTCATTGCTTTGTTTGAAACAGAGTATGTGTGTGCATAGGGTGGTGGGGGTTGCACAGGAAGACATATATAGAGAAATATGTCTTCATCACATTGGTAGTGCATTTAATTTGTTTTTACCCTGTGAACATCTAAACTCCTTGCAAGCTGACAAGCTGTAAGAGATCCAGATGGCCAGTGATCTGCAAGTGGGCCAAGGCCAAAATAAGCAGGAGACAGTACTATACCACTGTGTAATAAAATTAAAACAAGTGGCATTACATTACATCGCCAAACATTTCTAGCTATCCTGCCTTCCTCAGTGCTATCTTTCTCTATTTGAAAATGAATAAAAGGTTTCTGATGGACTTGGATTCAAGCTCACACAAGAGACCATTGCTGAAAACCACAGTGGCCAGATTTTCAGAAAATAAACTATATATTTGTGAGTGAGGATGTCAGCACGAACAGCAAGATGCGCTAACACATTTTAAATTTTCATCTTTCCATGGGTTTTGTTTACAAGACAAATAAATACTATTGCCAGCTTTGGCCTTTAATGCCTAAAATGAACCCCATAGCCTATATAAAGCAAGCATAAAACAATTAACCAGTAATAAAGCCTTTAGTTCCAGCCACTTTCTAAAGGGTGTCTTGTTCGAAAGTGGTAATATATCCTACTGCTTTTACCAGAAAATAAGCTGCAAATAGTCCGAGAAGCACAATTTACTCCTGTTAGAGAGACATTTTAGTGCCCTGCTATTTCAATAAAATTACTGAGCCTTTCTAAAAAAATATATAACTTTATATAAATAAGTAAACACCTGTCAGTTTTTCTTTAATGTGTAAAATGTATGCTATATATAAAGCATTCATAAAACAATTAACCAGTAATTAAGTCTTTATTTCCAACCACTTTATACAGGGTGTCTTATTAGAAAGTGAAAACATAGCATTTCTATCACTTTACATGTCTATATATTAATACCAGCAATTAGTCTATTTTGCACCATGCATATCCCCTCCATGCTGTCTTTTAATTCGCCTTTGAGCCAAATGCAGATCACATGGCTCTTATCGTGTTTGTGTGCATGAAGAGATGCACCAAATGTCAAACTTCCCATTACGGTCATGAGAAATATAAGAAAAAAACAAACCATCACCACTCCATTATGAACTTGTGTTTATTGTAACCTCTTGGAAACACCCACTAACGTACAAGACAACAGCAAGACATATTTCAGTCAGAGCTTTCAGCCAATCGCGTGAAGAGAGGTTTAAAGCCGTCGATGGCACGCGGTGCCTCCTCACTTCCTGGTTGAAGATGGCGGATGAGAATGAGACAGCACCGATGCCGGAGAAAGAAGATGTAGAGGACCACGGACACTGTAGCGACTGTGAAAATGAAGATCACCACTTTGACGACGGGTAAGGCAGGCTTATCGGCATAGCGGTGGAAAATATGTCACATTCCTGTACACTTTAGCAAAGCGAGTGCAAGCTAAAGCCTCGGCGAGCAGTCGGGAGAGACAGCCATCGCTGGAAGTTGTCCCGCCCACACGCTTTTATCCTATTGGTTAGAAGCGGCATTGCTTATCCAATCTGTGATATGATTGGCTAAGAGTGCGTTCCGTTCCTTGTGTGGGCGGGCTTTATGCGCTCCTTGCTTCAGCTCTGATAGCTAGGCGTAGTAGGGGGTAGAAAACCAAAAGTACGCTTGAAAGCTAGTGATGCAATAAACCCCACATTTACTGTCACTTGTACAACTTACAGACAAAAAGTCCCGTCTTTTTTAGTAAATTGATATTTTGACATATTGTTCACACGCCGTTGTTGGCTGCATGTAACTGATGAATTTCATAGCAACCACAGTTGACATTTAGCGAGTTAGCTTGCGTGCTAACATAGATGTCAAACCCCTATTGTCTGTAAGTGGATCTCGGCGTAGACAGTAAGCCTAATCAAAAGTGAAACAAGAAAAACCTGCATGTTGTTGCACATGGAGCTTGAAAATGCTTTCTCTCTCTGGACTATTGATGATCTCATAATCACAGAATTATGACATATCCTAAATCAGCCTAGCTCTGAGTATTACTTAAAAACAAGCTTAGATGGGAATCCTGCTTTGGCTGGCATTGGACTCTGTTAATGTTCACCAAGCCGTGCACAAACATGAAAGAAGCCCAAGCTTGCGAATATCAAGGTGTGTACTGCTCACGACAAGTAACCTCGTCTCTTTTTGAGAGAAAATTGAGAGACATTGCCCTTGCAATACAGTGGTTCCCAACCTTTTTGTGACTCGTAAACCCTTCAAAAAATCGGTGTCTTAATCTTGTCCTCCTGCCAGTACAAGTTATGGCCATAGTGTGGTCATGAGCTGTGTATTGTATTTTATTTTATTTTATTTTATTTCTTTGAGGCCTGCAGAGGTGCTAGCATACAATTTGAGACATTTGAGAAAATATGAGAATAAACATGACTTTGTGGACCAAATAAATAAATAAATAAATAAATAATATTCTACCTGACGCCCCACTACTGTAAGGGAAAAGCGATGTCACTATTTATTAACGGAAGTGAAGAAGCTTCACTATTGCACTTTTTAAGCAACACATGTAACTCCCCATAGACCCAACACACACACACACACACACACACACACACACACACACACACACACACACAGGAACAAAGAATAGTTATTGCTGTTAGCTGGTCTACTCTGTTGAAATGGAAGCCTGTGGAACAAACTATTCAATGTTTTGTGTCCATTGTCCCAGTCTGTCACTGACCTCTTGTACGTACATATGACACGCCTATATACCCAACACACTCTTCTTCCAGAGGTCATGTGATTCACCATCTGTGCTGGTGTTACAAATACAGGCCAGTGCTT
Organism: Lepomis gibbosus; assembly: GCA_029875015.1. Classification (NCBI taxonomy): domain Eukaryota; kingdom Metazoa; phylum Chordata; class Actinopteri; order Centrarchiformes; family Centrarchidae; genus Lepomis; species Lepomis gibbosus. The sequence continues at coordinate 28,554 of JAPMOB010216371.1, read as the reverse complement.
GGCCTCTCTCCCCTCTTGGACACTAATGAGATTATCCTCTGTAAGTATGCGATCTCTCTCAGGCCAGAAAACGGGATAGCTGGGGGGGGGGTGAGGCTCCTCAGGTCTTAAATTCTAAGACAATGGAGATTTACTACCTGTCTGTGGTGCTTTTATACTGTCCTATATCCCTTTTCAGCACATACAGCTGATAAAGGAGATAAAGAAGGATACAGCTCATATCTTTCTAGTATCTCATATATGTCCTGCTAGTTTCCTGCTTGTTGTCTTGCAGATTGATTGGTGTAGTTGTTTTGTTCCCTGTCCTAGAGCTACACCTGACACTGTCAAGGCAAACGAACAGCTATGTTTGTCTGTCACTGAGAAATGGTTCTCAAACTAAGCCTAGATGAATCTAACACAGAGTTTGTTTCACTACTGAAACATGAAATGGTGTTAGAAGTAGATAGCAGGGAGAATAACGTTCATTTTTTATGACTTTGGCTTGCTGATAAGATGTGTGTGTGGTTTTAAGACAAAGGTGTGTATAATGTGGCTTTAATCATCCTCATTTTAAAAGGATATTCCAGGTAGACATGTAAAATAATACGTTTTGTCCAGGACGGGGTTTTCCTCTGGGATAGTAGACTAATACGGTTGCCTTCTATATCGGTCCCGTTTCAGTGACAGAGGTCTGGGTGACGACACTGGCGCTAAGAAGAAGAAAAAGAAGCAGAAAAAGAAGAAGAAATCTGGTGCCACAGAAGCTGTTCAGGACCCCCTTGCCAAGGCATGATTTTTATTTTTTAAGTTGCATGTTTTAAATTAAAGCATCAAATAACCTAAAAATCATAATGAAATGAAAACAAAACAAATACAATTCAGGTGTGATTTCACCAAAGTTTGACATTACAGTGGTTACAGCTGTGCTACAAGGTGATTCTCAAAGAAATAATAGTAATCCACAGACCTAACTGCCTGTCTTTACTGAGTTAAAATGTATGCTGACATATGCCTGGGTATTGTAGTGCTCATGGCTGAGTTGGTGTAAGCATACTGTGGAGTGTGGCATGTAGATATTTATACACTGCAAGCTCACAATGCAGCACTCTGCTGATTAGACATTGCATGTTCAAATCATTACATGTCTTCTCAGTCTTCACAACTCAAACTAAAATGGATGGACTTTTAACAGTATTGATTTTTGTGTGTGCTTCTCTTTTTAAAAAAATGAATTTCCTTGACTTTCTAAATAGGTAAATTCGTTGCCAGCTGATAAACTACAGGAGATCCAGAAGGCCATTGAGCTGTTCTCTGTAGGCCAAGGCCCTGCCAAAACCATGGAGGAGGCAACTCGGAGGAGTTACCAGTTTTGGGACACACAGCCCGTGCCCAAGCTAGGTATGACATTTGCCAAGGTTGCTCTAACATGTAAAAACCCACAAACAGGTGAATGTCATGTATCGTGGGGTTTTTGTGCTTCCTGTCAAACAGTTTTGTTTTCCTTCAGGGGAGACGGTGACATCGCATGGCTCCATTGAACCTGACAAAGACAACATTCGTGAAGAGCCATACAGCCTCCCACAGGGCTTCAGCTGGGACACCCTCGACTTGGGGAACCCTGCTGTGGTAGGAGAGAGTATAAACACACACACACCTTTTAATACATCTTTTCCTACCCTTTTGTTTTAGGTAAAGCTAGTGTTTATTTCATGGCCAGTCTAAACTTGTCCATCATTCATTGTTGCATCTGTTATGTCAGAATGCAGCTGGACACTAATGCTGAGGTCTGCAAACTTACTTAACAGTGAAAACTAAATTCAAAAGAAAACAAAGGTGTAGCTTGTATACTCAAACACAAACTTATTACCTCATTTTAAATTTAATACCAAGAGGATAAGATATGAGAACAAGCAGTAATGTTTTTTTAATTAAATTGTACAGATTTTGAAATGTAGATTTTCAAGTGTACATGTACAACATGTGTATGACACAATTTGTTTTGTCATTAGTGCTTATAAAATCGAAGAATTTCCCAGAATTGATGCAAAACAGGTTGGGGTTGGCAGAGCATTAACATGTATGGTTCATAAATATCTTTGGTCTGGCTCATGGATCTTTTTCTACATTACTCTCCCGTGTTTGTAAAGGTCATGAATATATGTCTAATTCTGTCATTTTCTATAAAACCAGCTGAAGGAGCTTTACACACTTCTGAATGAGAATTATGTCGAAGATGACGACAACATGTTCCGATTTGACTACTCCCCTGAATTCCTGCTCTGGTAATTATTTTAAGATTCCTGTATTGTACCTGGCAAGATATTAAATTATATACTAACAAAATGTTTTTCATTGGATACACTTTGTATAAAATATTATTTCATATGCAGATATTATTTTAAAACCGTAATCTGTTAATGAGCGACTTATCTCTTTCTCAGGGCCCTGCGACCCCCTGGATGGTTGCCCCAGTGGCATTGTGGGGTGAGAGTTAACTCCAACCAGAAGCTGGTAGGCTTCATCAGTGCCATTCCTGCTTCCATCTGTATCTACGACATGTAAGTGAACGTAACAGTGCAGCATGAAAGTGTAATGTATTGAATCAGTTATCACATGCTACATACAAAGTAGGACTATTTAAATATCTCACACACTTCCATTTTCTCTCTCATGTATGTAAATGGGGAGGACAAAAAATTGGAAACACGTCTCAATATAATGTACACCACCTTTAACTATGGCCTCAGTAATAAACATAAACTTGAATTGCTTACAATGTCACCAAAATTGTATAGGGATAGAATTTTATAGGTGTATCTAATAAAGTGCACACTCAGTGTACATATTTTTCACATTCTTATGATCTACACTCATGATTTACATGATTGATTGATAGATACTAAAACGTTATGGTTAAATTGAACGAACAAACGTGGTAAATTAGTAATAACATAAATGGTATTTAATCCTATCATATAAATTTGCTTTCTCTAAAATCATTGTAGTTTCTTGCTGAGGTGCTCATATTATGAATTCTTTTCCTTGATGTTTAGCGAGAAGAAAATGGTTGAGATCAATTTCCTCTGCGTCCACAAGAAGCTTCGCTCCAAACGAGTTGCTCCAGTCCTGATAAGAGAAATCACCAGACGGGTCAACCTCGAGGGGATCTTTCAGGCCGTCTACACTGCTGGAGTGGTGCTGCCCAAACCTGTGGGCACATGCAGGTGGGTCTGACAGAATCGCTCTTCACATGTATTCACAGACCCATCTTGTTCCTATTTCTTTTTTTTACTGTGTCAAACTGAGTACTTACAAAACGAGTTTCTTCGCACAGGTACTGGCATCGCTCTTTGAACCCACGCAAATTAATCGAGGTGAAGTTCTCCCACCTGAGCAGGAACATGACTATGCAGCGCACCATGAAGTTGTACCGTCTGCCTGAGGTAAGTGAAAATGCACAAGTTTGACAAACACTAAAAGACTTCATTGCTCTGCCATGCTTCTATTGTTCCCCTCAACTGTCTTCACCCCCTCAGGCTCCTAAGACTCAAGGGCTGCGGCCGATGACCAAGAAGGATGTGCCGGTGGTGCATCGCCTGCTGCGTGAATACCTGAGCCAGTTCAACCTGGCGCCCGCCATGAACCAGGAAGAGGTGGAACACTGGCTGTTGCCCCGGGAGAATATTATTGACACTTACCTAGTGGAGGTAAAAAATATATTCCAGAGATTTTTCCAGAAACAAGTTTTCCTTTTAAGTAATTCTGTCTTTAACCCAGGCTTTATAAAAATGAATGTTGTTCTCTTGACAGAACAATGGTAAGGTGACTGATTTCCTGAGTTTCTACACACTGCCATCTACTATTATGAACCACCCTGTGCACCGCAGTCTAAAAGCGGCATACTCTTTCTACAACGTGCACACCACCACCCCCCTGCTCGACCTGATGTCTGACGCCCTCATCCTGGCCAAATCGGTGTGTGTTCCTCTAGAGTCCATGTGTGTTTTCTCAAATTTCTACCCCCCGAAAACTACTGAGTTTTTTTTCTCCTTCTTATCTCTTTATCCAGAAAGGGTTTGACGTCTTCAATGCACTGGATCTAATGGAAAACAAGACATTTTTGGAGAAGCTTAAGTTTGGCATCGGTGATGGAAATCTGCAGTATTACCTGTACAATTGGAAGTGTCCCAGCATGGGTTCAGAAAAGGTACATTTTCTGGGACGACTTTTTATAAAGACAATATCATAAGCCAGGAATATCTGCATTGAATTTAGTTTTCTCCTTTTTATATTTGCTGTTACCTGCGTAGGCTGTAATGGGCTGCCGGGATACGTTACACACAGAAGTCAGATTGTTGTCACGGTGAATCGTGCACGCAATTGTGGAAACCTTTTTGTGAAGTTTCAGTCAGCAAACACTGTCACCACTGCTAGCCACAGCAGCTAAGACGCTCATCGTCCCATAAAAGGGCTAGGGTCAATTTTAGCAAACATGGAAGGAACTTCAACGAATTCATAATTTTTCATCGGCTAATCATTTCATCCATTTTTTTGCTGCTCATACAGTTCCAGGTTGTGTTAATCTAGCTTTTGGTCATGTGTGTATCTGTCTGCAGCTAATCTCGCATACTATTGTATCAGTCTTCTTCAAAACCCTTTTTATTGACTGCTCTGTTTATATATCACCATTTAATCCTAATTCCTCTTAATAATTTAATGATATTCATTACATTAGCATTTTACTTTTATTACATTATTACTTGGTATCAGGAGGAAATTACCTCATTTATGTCTTTTCTAGTGTAGTCGCCAAATTCCTCAATTCTCCTTATAACACTAATGTGCCGGTCACACACTACCTGAATGAAGTGCTTTGAAGCTTGGGACCTCATCAGTCATGTAATATTCTTCATGTGACAGTGCGGTTCACAAGGACAAAGCTTTGTTGCTTTCGTATCATCCTCCCATGTCAACACTTGGGACAACGAACGTGGCTGTTATGTTAGTGTTGGTGGGGCTGTTGGTTGGCTTTTCCTCTTTGAAATTGTCTCTCACAGTATCAGTCCTTAGAGACTATATGGTGTGAAATGTCACACGATAAGCAAGAAATGTGTTGTGATAACATGCAAAATTACTTAAGACATTGGTGTGTTATTCATACGCCATTTGGTGATACTAGGCTTGGCGGAGATCTGTACTCTACTTGTGAAATTTATTATATCATTAAGAAGTATTCTTATATATTGCTGAGAAATACTAAAAAAAACGTGATGTAATAAATGAATCTATGCTCTACCGTCTCTACTGGCTTTCCATGCTTTCGTGCTTTGGCCGGTGTAACCATTAAAGAAGTCTTCATTAGCTATCTTTGTGGTATTTAAAAGGTCTTAAGACTTCTTAAATGTCATTTTTTGAACCCTGCAGAAACCCTGTAACTTTAAAGTTTCACGAAAAATGTGTTTGTAACTACTTCCTAACAGCTCCAATTTTTCTTTCTCAGGTTGGGTTGGTGCTGCAGTGACATCCCTTTACGCCACGCACGTAGTGTCACCAACAGGCCAGGAGACCGCACCATCGCACTGACCACCTGGCAGATGGACTGATGACTTCCTGCTTCAGGAACTGAAAACCCACCGCCCATTTTTACTTTTTTGACCTTTTGAACTTTGATCTGCACTACCGCTGCCAGGCGGGGAGGCAGGGAGAGTCTTCGCGCTCTTCCTTCTCCCTCGATCACATGGACCTTAAGCCAATGTAGTTACCATCCCAAACAACTGTATTTCATCTGAGAGCTGTCTTGATTGTACCAAACACACATACACACAAGAACAGTTTGCACAGATACCAAACACTCACTGTTGGCATACCTACAAAAACGTACAATACATGTAAATAATATCAAACATTTCTGCGGATTATTCCCTAACACATACAAACTAGAACCTACAGTTTTATTTTATTCCTAAACGTTGAAAGTGCTTTTTGCAATTAAAATAAATCTGTCATCCTTCAGTTTTAGAGATAAACAAAAATAAAAAATCAAAATTATGAAAAAATATTTTAAAGAGGAAAAGGTTCAAAAAGGTGAGGTAATAAATACCAAAAGTGGACACCAGATAAGGGCTTCTGTTAAGATTTTTCTTGTCATGCTTGACCCTGTGTCTCTTTTTAAAAAAAAACAAAACAAAACTTTTTTCATCAGACCCTCTGTTCTGTCAATCATTATGAAGTTTTAGCACTGCTTGAAAAAGATTTTTATGCCAGAGTTGGCATTTGTCTTATGGAGTTCGTCTCATCTGTATTATCTGTCATGACCCTCCTCCCCAGCTTACTGCACTAACAGAAGACTGATTATAATGGACCAGCTCAGTTGGAAACAAACAAAAATCAGACTGGTTGCAGATGAATACACGTTATGTCAGCAGGGATCAGATTTTTAATGACACCTCTTGATTTTAACCGTGCCCCAGTTTCAATGTCCACCCTTGCTGGAAAGGTCTGCAACCGCTTAAGCTGAGGTGGGAAATCGAATGTGCCTGAGTGTTATTTCCAAAACTCTTTGAGTTCAGGATTCTGATTTTGCTTAAGGGAATCAAGTGGTGAAAATAATCATGAACCTTTATGTAATAAAATAGAAAAACCTGACAAGAACAGCTGATCTAGCAAAAGTTTAAATGCACACGGCACCTCCTGTGTTTAGTACTTTGCTGTATAAAGGCATGATCATGGTTTGTATCTGTCTCATTGAATGAAATAACATCACTTATTATGCTTTTATAAGCTTTATTTAAAAAGTGACAACACAATATTATTAACTTACGTAATATGAAATATGAGCATTGCTGGTAGCATTTCACCTCAATACAGCAATTAGAGCTCTACCCTGATCATGCAGGTGACATCAGTGAAGGTCTGTGAGGGTGGATGTTGGAACAGGGCCCGTGGACTTCCAGGACGTGCGGGGTTGGTGGTTATGATGATTGGGGAAAATGCCCCACTTCAAGTGTTTCTTATGTAAACTGTTGGTTCTATTTGCAAACTGATGTAAAAGAAATAGTGGCTCTCATGGTATTATAATGCAGGAAAAGACTGTGAAGATGCAGGTGAAGTTTCTTTTTTTGGAGCAAAAAAATAAAATTAGAAGTTGCTGTGAGGTTTTGTCAAAGGATTTTTTTATGTTCACACAAATTTAACAGTCCATCATATCAAGGCGGCAACTTACCAAGTTACAGTAGATCATTGGCAACAAATCTTAACTCGAGGTCCACCTGCTACCTTTTTCAGGAGGTTTAAACCGGAGCTAAGGTAAAGAATTTCATGCGATAACAGGTAACAGTAGTAATAATAATTATTAAGTATTTATCCATTTTAATATATATTAATAATAGTTTTTGTTTACTGTATTTCTTCATAAGGGACACTTGAGTACAAACAGACCTTTTCTTTACTCTTATGCAACATAGTAGGTTGTTTTTGTAACGAGTCTCTTCTCATACTGAGCTTAATGTTGATTGGTCAGAACTGCCTGATGCGTACTAAAGGATGGCTCTCATTGGGTTTTATCACCGTCAGTTATGTAGGTGGTACTTTACCCGGTCTCACCCGGAATTGAACACAGTGATCGATATCTATGTGGTCAATATACAGCCACAATGATTATTATCGGGATAATTTGTGTCGCTTTGGTCATATTTATATTAAAATATGTCTTCAGAAGCTCCGGGCCCAACCCCTTTGAGACGGATACTCGCGAACCGTTGAAAAAGATGGTTCACGACAAGAAAGAGAAAAATAAAGTTCTGAAACAAGGTAAATTCAATTACAAATGTCTTTTGGGCCTATATGTATGTGGTGTAATTTACCTTTTAGCTGTGGTGGAAGAATTTTACTTGCGTAAAAGTAGAAGTATAACAGTATAGGAATACTCTGTCACAAGTAAAAATCCTGCTTTCAAAGTGCTGCTTGAGTAAAAGTACAAAGAAAGTATTATGAAAGTAAAAGAAGGCTTCCTCATTATGCAGAAGGGCTCATTGCACAATAATTTTATTAGATTATATCCCTGGATTACTAGTGATGCATTAATGTGTTTATCACTTTATCATTGTGGTGGAGCAGATGTTAACTACTTTATCTGCTGGGTAGCTTGTGAAATAATGTTTTCACTGATGCTTTTTATGTCAATTGACTATCCAGTAAATATTTGTTCTCCTTCTGGAATCCTTAGATTCACTGTTGTGCCATTTCTGCTGCAGCCACGCTGTTGTTTGACTGTTTTACTGCCCTTTCTGTAGGTTTTGTAGCCAGTAAAGTACCTGACAACCTGGATGCCATCATCATTGGCAGTGGGATCGGTGGGCTTGCGCTTGCGGTGTTCCTTGCCAAAGTTGGAAAGAAAGTCCTGGTCCTGGAGCAGCACAGTCGGGCTGGAGGATGCTGCCACACATTCTCTGAGAAGGGCTTTGAGTTTGATGTTGGTGAGAAGGATGCCTCTTGTTTCTTTTCATGAACATTTCGTACCTAAAATTAATGAAACACTGTGAAGGTTTTGTTTAATTTGTCATTTGACACATTGTATAGATTTTTTTACCCAAGATTAAAGTTTGGGCACGTAAACATTATGCAAATATGCCTTTGTTTGGGTTAGTGAATCATTTCCTGTATTCTGTCTTTGGGATATAGCCAGATGGGAATATTTCAAGGCAGCAAAAATTGACTTCCAACCGGAAAGTCTTGGTCACATAAAACCTTGCCACATGTGTCCACATGTTTTCTGCCTTCCTCCCTCAGGAATCCACTACATCGGCAACCTGCAGGAGCATCAGTCGTTTCGCTGTATTGTAGACCACATTACTAACGGACAGCTGCAGTGGGAGCCTCTGGAGAATCCGTTTGACCATGTAGTGCTGGGACCTCCGGAAAACCGCCGCCAGTATCCCATCTACAGCGGCACAACCCGCTTCCCTGAGGAGCTGAAGAAGTGCTTCCCTGGAGAGGAGAAGGCCATCGATGAGTATGTGAAACTGGTCAAGGTGGGATCTCTTTGCATTACAGATTGTCAGGTGGTTTAAAGTATTAGGACAAAATATTGACTATCTGCAGCTTCGCTACAAAAACTTGTATTGATATTCAATGTTTAGGGTAAAATATTTTTTCAGTAACATCTAGCCTTTTTTTCTTCCTTTACTTGTTTAAATGTGCAAAAACTGCTCCTGTCATGAACTGTATGTAAGAGGCTTCATTATCTAGATTTCTATTGATGTCGTCAAGGGCTCAAGGGTTGGCAAATCAAAGGTCAGAATAATTGGCGAGGCCTCTTATTAGGTGAGAAGTTTACCCAGACTGACTTGCAACAGTGTTTTGCTTTGACACACTTAAAGAAATGTCACTTTCCATATCTTTGTGGTGTCAGTTTACAGAATATATTCATATTTTCAACTTATGTGTTTTTTTTTAAAATTGCTGTTAGCTGTTTGCAAAAATTAACTTGAAGGCAAAATGTTTTTTAAAAAAAAGGAGACATTCATTCAAAAAAGACACAAATGTCGAGTAAACAATAACTGTAGATGGATTATTGATAACAGAGTTCCATTATGATGCAACCTTCACTTTGCTGTTTCATGGGCCTAAGAAATAATTTATAGTAAGTGCCAATACGTGCCTTTTCCCCCAAATGGTTCTGTTTGTAATTTCAGTCTTTAAGTATTCTTCTATACATCCTTTTATCTGCTTGCCCATTTTCCTGTGGAAGTACATCCTCAGTGCATGTATTCAGAGTTAATTTACAAATGTTTAAACTTCCATAAAACACAGTCAAAAACATCTTATATACTTTTTAGGATCAAAATATACAAAACAGCAACTTTGGAAAATATAAGTGGGATCACTATAAAAATAAAACATCTGTGCGTCTTGTATGTTTTGTCTTTAGAAAGTTGCGCGGGGCATTTGGTTCCTCGCTCTGCTGAAGCTCTGTCCCGTCCCCTTGGCTAAGTTCCTGGTCTACTCCGGCCTGGCCAAACGTCTTTCCTCCTTCTTCAGAATGGCACCCCGCAGCCTGACAGAAGTGGTCAATGAACTGACAGAGAATAAGGACCTCAGGGCTGTCTTTGCCTACATCTTTGGCACCTACGGTACACCAAGCCGCAGTTCTGCTGGTGTTATCCGTTTATTTCTTCAGGATTCTTCTCATACTTTTTATTTCTCTTCTCTGATCTGCAGGAAACATGCCAAAAGATGCCAGTTTCTCTATGCACAGCTTGCTGGTTAATCACTACCTGAATGGTGCCTGGTACCCGAAAGGTGGAGCCAGTCAAATTGCCTACCACATGATCCCCATCATTGAGAAGGCTGGTGGTGCTGTTCTGGTTCGAGCCCCCGTCAATCGCATCTTATTCAATAGTGCCAGGGAAGCTTGTGGTGGGTGTGATTTCGCCAGATTTGCCATACACAATCATGTCCTGCAGCTCCCACAGAGATGAGATTCACTGTTTTGTTTGTTTTTTAATGGTTTTAGGTGTGAGCGTCATGAAAGGCCAAGAGGAAGTACATATCCGCGCCCCAATGGTCATCTCGGATGCTGGCATCTTCAACACCTACCAGAAGCTGTTGCCCAAAGAGCTCCAGGCCATGCCAGGTGAGAATTAAGTGCTGCAACTCATGATTATTTTTGATTAAAAGTCTTTTTTTTTATTAATCAGTTGACCCTATAGGTATAGAAAATCTCAAAATTTAGGTAAAATGCTGAGCTTTTGTGTCTGACCACATAAAAACATGTGGATGGAAACGCACCTATTGACTCTACAAGTACATGTTACATATTTTTCATTCACCGACTTGCACTTAATAGCTTACAGTTAAGTTGAACTGTGTGATGTGACATTCCTGTCATGCAGCTATCCAGAAGCAGCTGAGCATGATGAAGCATGGTGAAGGTGGCCTGAGTATTTTTGTGGGTCTGAATGGAACAAAGGAGGAGCTCGGCCTGAAGGCAGACAACTACTGGATCTTTGCCGAGAACAATTTTGATGAACTGTACGTTGTCTTTCGTCATGTGTCTGATTCTTGTTACAATTCACATTTGAGTTACGGCCACACATAGACCAAGCTACTAAAAAAAACCGTTAGTTTGTAAGGTGTCATAGGGCACTTTGTGTTGAAAAGTGATGGGGACATAAGGGGTCCAATGATAGTCTTCAACATATGCGATTTTTGGAAATATCGATCAGTCGAACAACGCCAAAACCACATCTGCTGTATAAAGTGCATGTAAGTCAGCACAGCGAGTCTATCCAATATCACTGCGCTAAGATATGACAGTGAAACTTCCTTGTTCTTTCAATGCTGCATACTTTTTTAACATTAGAATAAACAGATGTCACAAACACGACTTAGCAGCTGATTTTCATGTTCACAGGGAGAGAATTGAAAACTTGGACTAGAAGAAACTGTGTCTAGAATTTGATAAAATTACTAATTGGTGCATGCACGTTTTAGGGTCAGTTTTAGAATCAGTAGGTTGTGAGTTTTTTTTTTTGTTTATTTAACTTTTTTTTTAGACAATGCACATTTGTTTCTTGTTTTCTTATTGTGTAAACAGACCTTTCTCAAAACATTTCTACAAACTATTTTAGGCAATTTAACAAATTATGCTTTTAAAAAGTGATGGGGACAAAGTCAGCCATTTCAAAAAGTAGTGGGGACATGTCGTCAGCGTCCCCAGTCTAAATGACACATATGAACGTGTGTTTTTGAAGTTCTGGCCAAACTCAACATGCAAATCACAAAATGTGGCATTGCAGGTTTCAAGTATACACTGCTTGACTGTGAAAAATTAAATGCCACTTAAGTTGCTCCAATGTAATTTCAATGTATAAAATAGCTGAATTTTTATTGTGTGGACTGACCAGGTGAATTCAGGTCGAGGATCTCTTATGTATGACATATAACTGAAACATGCATTGTGAAAAAGTTAGAACATGCTGTTCCTGATAAGTTTATTAAGTTTGTTTAGAAATGTATACCCAACTATCCGTGCAAACTCACCAGAATGATTTGTTTTCTTTTACAGGGTGGAGGACTACATGAATGGAAAGAGGGAAGAGTCTGCTAAAAAAATACCTCTCCTGTTCGTCGCCTCTCCCTCTGCTAAAGATCCAACTTGGGAGGAAAGGTCACCAGGTACAGAAACTGTGCTGTGACGCAGCTTGTCATTTTTTACAGTGAAAGCTGCATGAGTTGTAGCAATGAACTGACTCCAGAACAGCAGGTCATCCTGTTTGTTTACATTCTCTTCTTCTTTCTGCACGTCAGGGAAATCCACCTTGAGTCTGGTCAGTTTTGCTAAGTACGAGTGGTTTGAGGAGTGGAAAGATGGCAAAGTGTCAAACAGAGGGTCGGACTACAAAGAGCTGAAGCAGGCATTCATTGATTCTGTTTTGGAGGTGGTCTTGGATGTCTTCCCTAAGATAACCGCAGACAAGGTAACATTTCTGAATCTTTCTGTTGCCTTCTCACAGCTCATTAGCTTTGGCTGCTGTATGTGATGGAGCACTAAGACTTATCACAAACAAAAAGGCTCTCACACATCACTGTTCTTTGTAGGCTTAGGTAGACAAGTCCTCTTTAATCTTCTGCTGGGCGACATTTCTTAGGTTACAATCATCATATTTATTTATATCTACCAAGAAATGTGGGAACATTTATGTCCTTTGTTCCTGAGATAAGGTAGAAGAGCTTTTCTTTATGCAGCTCCAACTGCTTTACACCTCCTGCACCAAATGTAAAGCTGCAAAATGTGGTCTCTCTCTCTCTGTGAATTCAAATCAGTGCTGTGAAAGCTCTGTGCTCTCCCTGTGGCTTATTCTTGATTAATTCTTCATGTTAGTCTCATTAAGGGAGCAGTGTGCAGGATTTAGTGGCATCTAGCAGTGAAATTGCACATTGCAACCATCGTGTCCCAAACATGTAGTAGAAACTAAGGAGGCTGAGAAACTCACGCAAAAGTCCCTATCTAGAGCGACTGTTTGGTTTGTCAATTCTGGGCTACTGTAGAAACATGACAGTGCAACATGGTGGACCATGTCAAAGGGGACTTTGACATGGTCAAAGGGGACTCCCTCTGTAGATATAAAGGCCTTATTATAAGGTAATGAAAACACTATGAATATACACTTATGAAAACGTACTAATAAATATTCTGCAATTACTGCCCCTAAATCTTGATCCTCTATGCTAAACCTTGAAGTAATTGTTTGATTGTAGATATAGTTGAGATTTGGGACATTTTATAGGATGCAGTCTTTGATGTCAGTCTGAGTTATTCATGATTTTACAATCACAATTTTAATTTTATAACATTATTTTGTGTAATTGGATTTATGGTGTTTATAACTCATTGTTATTGTTGGCTATCTTAGCCAAGAAACTCTAAAAAATGAGAGTATTAATCTCAAAACTTTTCTCTAACCTGAAAATCAGACCGAATTGCTGTTTTGTTTTTCTCAATTCACATTTTAATTGATGAACAAATTAGGGTGGTGATACAGAACTCAAAAAACCAAGCTGGCTTTCCTGGTTTAGTAAAATCATGTATATTCGCATCCTGTTTTTTTTTTGTTTGCGTAGATTGAGTACATTGATGCCGGAACCCCCATCACAAACACTCACTATATCGAAGCCCCTAAAGGTGAATTCTATGGAGCGGATCATGGCATCGCCCGATTCAGCCCTGAACTCAACGCTATGGTGAGACCTCAGACTCCACTGAAGAACCTCTATCTGACCGGTGAGCAGCAATAACATACTTTAATTCTCGACATGACTTTACATTATGAACTGAGTTCAATATATTTTGTGTTTTTGTGTTGCAGGTCAGGATGTGTTTCTGTGTGGCTTTGCCGGCGCTCTTGCTGGAGCTCTCACCTGCGGCTCGGCCATCCTCAACCGCAACCTACATCTGGATGCCATCGCCTTGGCAAAGAAAACAAAAATTCTTAATGCCAAACTGAAAGGGGAGTAACTACCTGACAACATTCAGTTGAGGTACCATTATATACTGTAATTAATCAGTACTTGAAATTACATTGAACTGACAAAAACCCTGTATGATGAGGTTAATAGCACCGGATAGACTGACAGATTTCATCTAACAAATGAGTTATTATTGCTAACATGAAGTGGAATAATTCATTTTGCTGTGTCTATACTTTGAAATATGCATAACTACACTGATTCATGTTTCAGTGTTTGAAAATTGTGCAGTTTTGAAAATTGTGAGTAATGTCTGAGCAAAGCTCTTCCAAGCTTTCACTCTGTGCCTGTGGTGTGTTTGGTTTGCAGTTTGTAACAGGTTTACAAAGGTTGTTGCCCTTTTTAACATTAAAGGGTACAAACAATGAATTGGTTGCAGTTTGGTCTTTGGTGTGTGTGTTTGTGTGTATGTGTGTGTCAATATTTTCACAATATTTGGTCTGCATTAGTTGATATTTTGCCACCTTTATTTTTATCGCACCAACTGAACGTCACATTTCTGCAACTCAATCATGTTGTCACTATGAGCAATAATAATATACNCCAGGAAAAAAGCTGGATAAGAGATCAAATGCAGATGCTTCCATGCACCAGGAATCACTCAATAGTTTGAGTTTGAAACTCCAATAGAGTTCCACATACTTGGCGAGGAGCACTGAAGGTATTCTGGGGGCACCAAGACACTTGCATTTTGTTTTTTCCTTTAATTTGTCCCCCATCTGTATGTTTATTTCTAAAATATCCTATCTGTATTATTAAACACCCAGTTTGCTGGTAATTATTAAAAATATGTAAACTCTTAATCTGTAAACTCGCTTTTTGCTTATTATTTTGTTGAAATGGTAAATGTCTGGAAACGTGCCTTCTTCCCAAAGGCGACTTTCATCTTTATTTGTTTATTTATGTTGTTTATATGCACGACCTCAGTAAATTGCCTGCACCTGAACGCAGCATGTGTTGACAGTGACACTGACAGGGAGCACGTGAACAAGAAGTGGGCTTCCCATAACGCAAAATTTGAGCTTTGTGATTAGTTGGCGAATAAAAGGGGTGTGATTGTCTCATAAATTTCTGATGCTGGCCGCAGTTTTGCAGCGACATTTTCCTGCAGGCAGCGGCATGGAGGGGAAAGTTTGCTCAGCAGTTTGAGGTAAAGTAAAAACACCAGAGACTGAAATGCCATACTTATTACTTTCCTCAAAACGTTATTATTACAGGTGATGTCTGTGGTAGGGGATATCTGCTAGCTAAGTTAACTTGCAAACCTCAGTTTACTCAGAACCTCGTTAGCTAACTTAGCTCACTCTTTGCCTTAAACTGTGTGATGATGAGAGAAAGATGCAATATATTTAGCTTGTCATCCTAAAATGGACATTTATCTGGAAAGTTCAGGTTAAGTCATCCTGAATTTGTTTCGGAAACCATGGACGTCTGCACTAAACCTCTGTGCTACGAGCTCCTGGCAGAAGTAGGAGAGGGGTCCTACGGGAAAGTGTATAAAGCCCGAGAGGTGGGGGACAAACAGCGCCTCCTGGCGGTGAAGAAATTCAACATCCGCGGAGACACTTCAGAGACCGGGATCCCTGCTTTCATGCTCCGCGAGGTGGCGCTGCTGCGCAAAATGAAGTACTTTAACCATCCAAACATAGTCAAGTAAGTTTCTTTTATAGCCTATACACTCAGCTGCCAATTTATTAGCTACACTAAGCTAAAACTAGTGCAGTCTAATACAACAGTCCTGCAATAAATCATAAAGGTTAAAATGTTCAGTTTTGTTTTAGAGAGGTGTTGATTCAATTGGATGAATTAGTTTGTGGTTCTGTTGAACTGTTGTGCACTATATTGAGAGGTGTTTCTGTTATTTAGCCTACCCTCATTCATATAAACAGGGTGGAAATTGTTGTGTAGTAGTTACAGTACAAAGTAGGAAATAGTACAAATGTACAATATTAATAAGGGTACAGATTAAAATAAAAAACATGCACACAAAGCCAGAAATACACTTTTTTGATACTACTGATTACAAACTCCCAGTGGCAAGAGTGCATTGTGCAGAAGATCATTTTTTAATTGGATGTTTACTATATTCAAAAGACAACGATGGAAGAAGCATTTGAGACAAAGCATACTTCCTTACCGAGGAACTGCACATGTGGTACTCCCAACAAAGATAGTAGCTCAAAGTAGCTGAGCGTACAACAGACAGGCTCAAAAGAGGAGCTGCAGTATGAGCAAAATATGGTGTTATTTGAAAATTAAGCCATGTAAACCTGTTCTGGTACATCCCAAAATTAAAATTTTGAACCTGAAAATGAGCATAATACCACCCCTTTAAGCTTAAGTACTTACATTTAAAAAGTCTAAAATGTGTGTAAAATGTGTTATATCATTGGATTATAATTACTGATGTTTTAACATGTAAGCGCATTTGCCGTTGTAGCTGGTTGAGGGGGAGCTACATTGAACAATTTCATGTGATATTTTAATGTGGTACATTTAAATATCACATGAATGTATCTGTCCTATGTTATAAGTTGATCATATATTTTGTTCAGAAGCCTTTTTTTTAATTTTTAAAAACCCTTTCATGTCCAGCAGTAGTATCTCAAGATTGTTCTTATTCCACCATTTTACAGTGTGTGGTTTTGTGGGAGTGGGATTATGGGTTGTTGCCCCAGGGCCTATTATTTTTGGACTTCTCTCTTCCTATGTATGTCTTGACATATTTATGTAATAATCTTGTTAGTGCATGTGTTTTCTAATCTCATGCTCGTTTAAATATCCAGGCTGTTGGATGCATCTGCTATACCAGTGGGCCGGAGCCTGGACCTAACTCTGGTGTTGGAATACATTGACCAGGATCTGTCCACTTACCTATCCAAGGTTCCCGCTTCTGGACTGAGCCGTGACTGTATTAAGGTGTGAACTGACTGAATCAGCTGACTTATAATAGTATAGCTGCATTTATGTTTTGAAAAAGCACAGAAACAAACACTACTCTAATATCTCTACTTATTTAAAATAATGCATGTATCCCTAGAAATATATGGTTTTAATTTTCCCACATTGTGCTCTTCTTGACATTTGCGCAGCAAGACAATTATTATTCATATTTTTTCTTTTATGTGGCTTAGTAGCATTTGAGGCAGGTTTCACGAGTGGACACCTTGACACACTCCCACCACCCTCATTCTCTGGTCAGACATCTTATATAAGAGCCCTAATAGATCACTAAATCTGATCACATGCTATGGTCATATAATATCTTCTGAATTCATATATTGATGAGAATCTCCTGAATGCACCATTAAATAAATTACAATTAGCAATGCATTTAGAGATACAGAGAGCACTGCAAAACACACACCTGGCAAAATAAAATACAGCTGCTTTTACCTTGTCAAACAGTCTTAACGTATTAAGTCATGGAATGCAAACTTCCAAGGGGACAGGTCTGTGAATTAGGAACACAGCTCTTGAGGCAGAATAGTAAGTGCTGCTGTGTTGCTTTCTGTCTGCACAGGATTTGATGCAGCAGCTGCTGCGAGGACTGGACTTCCTGCACACAAACATAGTGCTGCACCGTGACCTAAAACCAGAAAACATCCTGGTCAGCAGCCGTGGAGAAGTCAAGATTGCAGACTTTGGACTGGCTCGCATCTACACCTTCAATATCGCGCTCACTCCAGGTGTAAGTGAGGCAAAGCGTAAGCTCCTTCTGGCAGAGCTCATTAACTGATGAGTAAAGAATAAAGACTGAAGAAGAACAAGTTTGCAACACTGTTAACTGTAACTGTAGTAATTCTCCTCTAAGACATTTGGAGGCTGTTTTTTTCTGGAAACAACACTGTATTGTTCCTTGGCCTGAGGTGAAAACTGTTCTTTTGTTCTCCCACCCCTGACTATGTGTCTTTATTTCTTATATTCTCTCTTCATATGTCCCACTCTCTCTCTTCAGGTAGTAACGCTGTGGTACAGAGCTCCTGAGGTGCTGCTGAACTCTGTCTACATGTCCTCAGTGGACATGTGGAGCGTTGGCTGCATCTTCGCTGAGCTCTTCCTCTTGAGGTAAGGAGAGCTGAATCTGTGTCTGGCTGGAAGAGATATGTGGCACTAGAGAGTGTAATGTAAGAGGTAAAATGTTCTCTACAGGTCTCAAAATAGAATAAATTTACCACATGATGTGTGTTCTTCCACAGACCACTGTTTCAGGGATACACAGAGGTACAGCAGCTGCAAAAAATCTTTGAGTAGGTATTTTTTTCGTTCTTTATATCTGTAATAAACATTGGCTTCATTGTGATGTGCCTGTTTGGTCCAAATTGCCCAAACCTTAAAATCAGTGCTTTAAAGCTTTTTTTCTTGATGAATTAAGAAGTTGCTCAACAACCATGGAAAGCTTCCCCAATGCACTTTAATGATAATCTGCGAGACATTTGCCTTTTTCTGTAAATAATTATAAATAAGTAAATAAAAAGAAACATTAAAAGTTAGGAAAAGAGCCCATACAAGCCTTACATGGCATAGTTGCGGCTGCGGCAGTTAGCAGCAGCCTGTTGCTGCTGCTCAGTTCTTTGCTTTACTGTGTGTCTGTCAGGGTGATTGGTTTGCCCAGTGAGGAGGACTGGCCCAAGGACAGCCCGATCTCATACTCAGTTAGCTGGGGACAAAAAGGCCCCAGCACCAATCTGCTGCACAACCTGGGCCCAGACGAGAACGACCTACTATCTGTGAGCTGATCTTCGTGTTTTGTTTTAATGACATGTTGCTATGCTTCACATTTCTAACCACAGAAAGAGGTGTTAAATGCACTTTTGAGTAGATACATGGACGACATAGACAGAAGATCCAGAGTAATGCTAATTTCTGGTTTTAATTAGTGGTGTAATTGATAAAGGTTTTCAATATCAATATTATTATTATTTTTTTGAATCAAGTAACAGGACTAGGAATCTATAACCGTCTATAGGGCTGTAGTAAAGCACCGCGTAGCCTCAGTTGTGTGTCTCATGTACAGTATTAACATACATTTAGGATGACTGATAACTGGTGATGTTCCAAAAACCCAGAATGGCTTTTAAAAACACTTAATGTTGTTCTGAAGGTATTTTCTGAATCCTCAAATGCTCTTGTAACTATTTGGATGAAAAAAAATCATCTGTCCATTGATCATCGCAGGTGATCTGAATGTATGGGATTACATGAGAGGCACAATTTAGGGATAGGCACAAGGGTGCTTTGAGCTTAATGCTAACATCAGAATGGTAACTTTCTGATGTTTAGTAAGTACGTTTTTTTTTTTACCATGTTCACTATCTTAATGTAGCTTGTTAGCATACTAAGTTTTGCTAATTATTGTGACAAAAAAGACAGTGGGAATTTTATTAGTTTTGTAGATATATTGTCATAAATTAAAGTAGCTTATTGGACAAATAAAATTTTTGACCTGATAATGACGCTAAATGGAAGATTTCACTTATCTTGAGGGAGACATTACTGTCTGTATCAATTTTCAAGTTGATACTAAAAACCACAACTGTGAACCTCATGGTGGCACTAAAAGTAAAGTCAGGGGATCACCAGTCAGTAAGAAGCGTCCTCTGGGAACCATGGATGTCTGTATAACAGATCATGTCAATCTGTCCAATAGTTGCTGAGATATTTTAGTGTGGACTGACCAGCATTGCTATCCTTGGAGCTATGCAGCAAGCATGGCTAAAGATAGCAATCATTTGCTAGTTACAGCATTTCATAGCATTATTAATAGATGTTTTTAGCTGCTGGTCAGACTGAGTAAGTAGGTTTAAGACGTGTATATTTGAGAGTTTGTGCAGTAGATAATGAACTCAAATAAATGTGATTTAAACAAAAAGTATAGAAACTGCTGCATAGTAGCAGCAGTTTCTAAACAGTACTTTTCTCCGAGTTTTTTGTAAGGTGTGACATCTCCTTACCCGCAGCAATGTTTGGCATTCAGACCAAGCAACCGCATCTCAGCTGCCAAAGCCCTGGCTCATCCTTTCTTGATGAAGCACTGAAGATTTCAGTCGAATGCCGAGTGGGAGAAGAAAAACCTCAGTTCTTCTGCTACCTCCTCATTCTGCACTCTGCTGTCAGCTACACTAACTAGCCTTGTGCCATAAAATCCTTTGTACACATTGGTCAGAACACACATGGTTTATTGGCCTTGACAGCTTAAAAAAGCAGCATCACTAGCATCATGAAAATCTATGGTCAGGTTTAAGGGGAACCACTTTACACCTTAAGTAAAAAACACATTATGCCTGACTAGTGGAACATGTCTATAATGTCACAAGTTACTGAACACAGTAACAAAGATTGTGATGAAAATCCAGGAGGATTATTTGGTGAAACAAACAGTTTTGACAGTTGAATAGTTTTATTTTTCTTTGTTATCTAAATTTGACCTGACTTCATTTGATCAGAGTAAAAGTATGTTCTGTGATTTGAGTACTTGTACGTTGTATATTTCCCCAAAATGTAGAGCTACTTTTTTTTTATTGTTGTTTACTAATAAAAAGAGGGATTTCTGTTTTGTAAACTACTGAGCACTATTATGAGCGCAGTTGATGAGTTTGTTTATGTTGCTTCACTGAAGCTGTTTTGTTCTAGACTTGGATACACTGGAGGAAATTAAGCCATTTTTGTTGTTTTTGTGAAGATATTTATGGTGTAATCACTGGAATACATTACACCTGTATTTATGTTTGTATTGACAAATTGTACAAGATATTTTTCTACACCTGTTGCACTGTTATTCAAGCATTTCTATAAATAACTGTATCTCAAACCTGTCTCTGCATTTGAATGCAACACCATCAATAACATTTTAGATTTATTCAGGTAGATTAGAAGATCTGCAGACTTTGCTTCTGTTACTGTGAGTTTGAACAATGACATCTGTACTTCACCTTTTCATGTATTCTGGTCGCCAGCTTGTGTGTGAGCAGAGTCACATTAGCAGGTATAGATAATGGATGGATAAACACAACAGACATCTTTCCTTGCATCTACACAGTCTGAACAGAAGGAGGCAGTGGTGACTCAGGGAAGAACCAGCAGAGAAACCAAACTTGAGTTGCAAATATGAAACGTAGCAACGCAACAGAGTAACTGTTATTTTACTTAAACAGTCAGTTCACCTAAATTACAAAATTATTCCCCATTCATCTCCAGTGATAGGGCTGTGCAGAGAGTTTTGATTTTAGGTACTGTATGTGCCGAGGATTTAAAATATCTTAATACAAGAAGTGAGATGAAAAATGTTGAATTTAAATTTCTGTTATTCGTAATTAACAGGCGAAATAACTCGATATCAGTATTATTAGCATATCTGTTTTATTCATATTGTGTTTTGCTTAAGTTATTGCGCATCAATTACGTGCAAATTTAATGATTTTATAATAACACACAGCAGGCCCTACATGACTGCTTCATTATATAGGCCTACCCAGTGAGACAAAAAACAATACTGGAACAGTAATGGCCCCGGACATTCTGTGTCTTAATTACTTTGTGTTAATTTAATTAAACACTCAATGCACAAGAAAAAAGTTGTGTGCATAATGTATAATATAATAAATAGTATTCAAACTAGACTGTGACGGAGGACCACACTCTCAGGTAAATATTGTACTTAAGTGGTGCAAATTAACAAACAACTTCGCAATTAATCACATAACAACTAACTTCAACTAACGTGAAGTGAATCTAGGGCTTTTGGAGCTCTTGAGCTTGTAACTGCTACAACAGCTCATGCGACCACAGCTCGACGAGGGCAGCGTCTCTCGGCGGCTTCCTGGGCAGCAGATGGGGCGTCCCACGGTTTGTCCATCTATTTATACTCTGCCCCTTAATACGGAGAGTCCTCCACAGCTGCGAGTGTGACTACATTTGGAGCGACAGTCCGTTCAGTGAAGGGCCAGTGACCGCCGGTCTGAGAAAGGGGCAGTGGGACCACTTCACATGGCGCGTAGTGCATGTAAGTACATAAATGACTTAATTCTACATTTATTATCTCTAATTACAAGATTACAGTTGAACATCTAAACAGGCGCCAGCTAGGACCAAGTTCTGAATATTTTATCACAAGCCACTTATTCCGGTCGCTCCTCTGTTGAGGTATGCTCTGTTTGACGTACGAAGTTCGTGGTGTGCATTGGACATGGGAGTCATGGTGTTCACTTACTTTGTTAGCCCTGTATGTAAACAGATTTATGTAGTATTATCTAAAAATGATCTTAAAGGCAGTAACGAGGTTGCAGTTTAATGTTTCCGGCTGCCAGAACATGTTTTACGTACAAGTTACAAATACGCATGAGTGAAACATCAAGAACCTTTACCACCTGTTCCTCTTATTATCTCCCAACCGACTTTTTTTCTTTTTACAAGTATGTTACTCTTTATCACCACGTGTCTGGACATTAAGAAAGGGATTGTGATAGCCTATAATTTGAAATAGTCTCACAATCTATGATTTGCCCAATGCATTTCAAATATAAGGAGTTTGACATTCTAGGTGAATATTTGTTGGACAAATGAATGTAATATTATATGTGTAATATAAAAACTGCCATGAGAGCAACTGTTAATGTGCTACATCCTTCTGGGAGCTGACAAGTGGATTATGGTGGTTGCATGAGGAGAAAGCTCTTACTCTCTGCTCTGCTGCTGCATGCCTTTTAATGTAGAGGCCAGGCAAAGTCATAACAGTGACTGCAGCTGCTTATGTCAATTTTACTTATCTCTGTTTTGCTCCTGGACAATGCGTGGCTATGCAAACCTATCGATATTAGTATTATAAATTGTGGTACATATGCCTTTTGTACTCACATGTTCAGTGGAAGTTTGAAGGAAAGGCCTATGAGAATTTGTTCTTGAATTACGGTGCTCCACCAGCGGCTTTGGTGCAGGACAGGTAGCCCAGCCAAGACAGGTGTAATTAATTGAAGGCTTATTCTTGGCCAGCCCTTTAATCTGGTTTACTGTGCTGCTGCTGGACACTGAGTTCCTTTTGTTATCTAATATGTCTGCACTTATTAGGTGAATCAGACGAGTAGAAAACTACTATCAGCCAGTAAAATTTTCCCCAACACAAGTCTTTAATTATGTATTGAAAGTGATATCAGAGTTTTTGAGGAAGGCATCTGTTAAACTATGTGGAAGAGTTTATCGATTTTTTAAAATACATTTAAGATTTTATCCTTAGCTCAGCACTTTGTTTAACTCTCTGGACATTTTCATTTGAATATTGCACTACTGTTGACGTTTCTCTGTCTGAGTAGGCAGAGAATGGGTCCTGTCTGCTCATCCGCCGGCTTTATTCCAGAGCTAGGGTCCTGTCTGCTCAACTTGTGCTGTCGGATTAGAAACCCTTGATCCCTGTTGAGCCCCGATGGCATTCTCCTCTCCAATCGACAATCCTCCGGGTTGTCACATGACTTTTGCTCTTTAAAGAAGTGTGGCCAATCTCAACTCTTACTCAGTGTTCTGCCAGCAAAAACATAAATGAGCATGGCGTCAGTGAGACTGGAGTTGTTTGTTCTTTGCTCTCTGTTGGTCTGCTCAGGGAGGTGCATGACTGTTTTTGTTTAAAGGGCATGTACACGTATTTTGATGCACTGACACAGATACACAAAACACAAATCCTTGGGCTTGTTGTCTCATGTCAGGGATCTTACAGTTCAGCTTATTGAAGCTCTCTGTGGTGATGGATTGATTGGTCATTTTGGATCTACACTCTCGTGACAATGTTTGCAAACGTGACTTTTAGTCTATTCAGTATAACAGATTATTTGTGTGTGTGTGTGTGTGTGTGTGTGTGTGTGTGTTTGGGTGTTTCTAGCAGATGAAAGGCAGACCTGACAAGTAGTTGTGCAGACTGTGTTTAATCAATGTCTCTTTTGTCTGTTCACTCCATATTTCCTGCAGCTGTCTAAGAAGAGAAGCCGACATGATAAAATAAACTTAAAATTCTTTTACTTTGTGAACTCAGCTGCCATCAGAAGCTTTCAGTCCTGCTGCAGATCTATCTGGTGTACTAAGTCCGTGGCTCACGTCTCTTTGTTCTGGCTCCATTGTGCTTCCTGCATCAGGAATGCTGACATCCACAGTTTTGGAAAACACACAGACACACAGGCAAACACACATTTATGTTTGTACATATTTGTAGGCACGCATAGTAAGTAATTTGTGAACCCAACCGACTGTTAGCTGCTGTCTTTAAATGCAAAATGTGTCATTTCAGTACTATTTATAAGTGGTGTGGAGCCTCAGGCTTCAATGGTGCTGTTTATTCGCTTCCAGGCAACCATGTAAGCCAACAGGGACTTTTTTTTGGCTAATCTAATGTAGGTCTGCACGTTGCCTGGGAACATAATTCAGATCATTATATGTGTATTTGAGCATATTTGAAACCATAGCTAATTGTTTTTGACAGATGTCACGCTCTGTATTGACATGCAACAGTACAACTGGCTATGCAGCTTGTTAGATAACATTTGAATTCAAAGTTATGCAAAAGACGACAAAGCCTGCAGACTCAGTGCCAGGGAAGCATGGACCCAGAGTGGAACTGAGGGGTTGAGTTTCAATGCAAGGGGAGATTCCCGCATGGCACTGCAGGCTGGTGCAGGTCGTCTTACATGGACTCAAGCAAGAAGAGAGAGAGACTTAAATGAAGGATGCACGTTTAGAAAAAAAAGTTAATATATAATGAAGGCAGCAGCTCATCAATCACCTTTCTAGGAAAACCTACAGACTGCTGAAGGGCACATGAATGATGAGTGACAAATGCAAGTTTTTTTTTTACCTGTTTTCTGTTTGCTTATTCCTCTTTCAGGAGCAATGTCTCACTCACCAAGAAACATATTGTTCTGCAACTGATTGTTGGACTCTCAGCAAAGAAAGTCTTTAGGTCCAATGGAATCAGAATTTTACTGGAGGAAAGTTTGGTGTCCGTGTTTTGCCCATCCAGTTTCTGTTCGTAAATGCTTTGCAATTATTTGAGGACAATCGGCTGAATCCTTCTGAGGGACTATGGACGCCATGGAGAACCCGGTCCTGGAGCCCAGATCAGAGAGGATTGCTCGTTATAAAGCTGAGAGGAGGCGAGAATTGGCTGAACGCTATGGCAACATGGAGGAGCTACCTTCCAAATGGGTGAAGAGGGATGGGAAAGAGGTGCACAACCCAGCGAGCCAAGCTCACAGAGGGACTTTGAACTCAGATGGCCTCAGTGAAAGAGTAAGCAGCAGGACGCGAGGTGTCACAAATGGATTAGAGGCAGAAGCTCCTGCAGAGTCCAACCACTTGAGAAGGTCAGTCCTGTCTGGAGTGAAGGATGAGTTGATTGTGTGTGCGTAAGCTTGAACCAGTCTTCAGCTAGTTAAAATCTTTTCATAAAATCTGTTTAAACTATAAAAACAAGAAAAAAGCTGTAAAATTCTGTATTGTGGATGGGAGCAGGTGTTTTGGGCTTAATTTGTCCAAAGACCAATAAAGCAGTGTGCCCGCCTCCTAACCTCAATGACACCTGCTTCAACCTCTTCCACCTTGACATCAGAACATGCTGTAGGCGTCGTCCTAATATAGCACAACAGTTAGTTATGTTAACAGTATTTTAGTAACTGCTAATTACAGCGTAGCATCGTATTAATATCATCACTGAGGAAAAGGGTCCAAGGTCCCGGGTTCATGTAGTACATTCCTGTAGTGTACAGTCTATATATACAATCTGAGGCATGTCTTTTGCAGAAACATACATATTTCCGGGTTGCCCTCTTCTGGTCCACTTCCTTTTGTTTATATTACCTCTACTAAACACCTTTCTATTATATTCACACCAAATGTGGGTCAAATTAGAGTTCAAGTAGGTCTTAGTTCTAGACTTAAATACAAGAAGATAGTAAGGGAATGATTTTACAGTAATATATGGGAATGCTTTTAATACACTTTGTTTGGCATTTGGCAGCAAAATGTAATTAAACCCATTGATTAATCCAAGCAGGCTATTCTACCTGTTTTTAAACTTGGTCTGCTTCATATCAGCGAGTTTTCAGCAGCTCCAGGTCCTTGACTTCACCGGTTGCTCTGCTGCCTTTGTTGCTAATTAAAAATCAGAGGTCTAAATCCGTGGGTACCAGCAGGGAGTTTTAAAGCCAGTCTGATTCTTCTCGTGTATTTGGTCAGTACTCTCCCAGCCTGACACTTTTCCCATCATGTGGTGTAGGGGCTTTTTCTTAGAGCTAGCATTATGGGTTTGGCAACCTCTTTAACTGAAAGAAAAAAGGTACAATGTTGCACCTTTAGCAACTGGAGGTTCACATGTTTTGGCATCGTTGATGTAAAGGTTCAGCATTGTATTTTTTATTTCTGAGGGCATTCCTCACCCCACATTCCCCCTGCTGCATCCTCACCTCCTTCCCCTCACTCCCGCCCCCTCCAGGCAGGGTTCCCAGGACTCTGCTCTGCTGAGTGGGGAGGGGTACCTCGTCCCTCTTGGACTTGATGCCCCGCAGCTCCACACTCGGGTGTCGGTGGGCCAGTTGAGAAGTACCCTTCTGCAGCAGACAGAGAGCGGAGCGCAGCCCCAGAAAGTGTAGGGTCACCTGCATGTGTGTGATCCACCCTGTCACTATCATCCTGTGTACTTCTGTGACAAGATTTGTCTTCGCCTCAACATCTTCTACCCTTTCCTCCTCCTACTCTGTTTCTGTGGATACTAGTTGCTCTGATGCCGGACGAGCCACGTCCTCTCTGGATCTGGCTGTGAAGCCCGGCACTGAGGGGGGCCGGAGGCGCACCCGGCGTTACATCCCCGGTGGGACAGGTGGCAGTCGCAAGACCAGCGAGCGTTTCAGGACCCAGCCGATCACAGCCAATGAGATGGAGGAGAGCAGCGGGTAGGGGCTGTGTGTTGTAGAGCTGCAGATGAGCAACTGGTTTGTTTTTTTTCCAAAGAAGATGCTGATTACAGAGATTTTTCTGCAGTGACATATTTTGAAAGGGCTTTATCGCCTACTTACATTTAATAATTTGGAATAATGTGTTCTTTCATGCAACACTTTCAAATTGCTGTTTGTGTTTGATATTTGCTCTTCACTAATAAAAATGCAGTCACAATAGCTTTAGGTGTGGTGGGTACAGCACCTTTACATAAATGCCTATGGTTGGTGTGGTTTGCATGTGTTTGCCTTCCTCTATGACATCCACAGTGCTGCTTTTCCAAGCATGCAAATATGACACAGTATCTCGATGGTGGGAGCTGTACACTGACACATGAAGAAATGCATTGTAAGCTTGAAGCAGGAAAATAACGCACTGGAGCTGTAGATTTAAGTCCACATCATCTCCCTGTTTGTATTTTACCTGATGGCATCGTGTTTTGGCTCTTTTCACTCTTCTAGGCTGTTGGACGCAGAGGAAGAAGACAACAATAAAGGTAAAGCTGCATTCCGTCCTGGCTTGATCATACAGTTTGTTATTGAGATATTAAGGGGCGTAAACCTCGGAAAAGTCTATGACATTCTCTCCACACGTGCACAGATGCCACCTTAAACTAATTTAATAGCTCGTGAAATAAATCAGGGTATATTTTTTACGCTCACAGTAGTTAATCTCCTCAGTGATGACAGATTTACGTCTTACAAAACCACGTGAGCTAAGTCAGTCTCACTCTTAAACCAAACCATAAAAAGATTACAAGCAAGTCTTCGGAAAGATTAGCTTACAGAGAATTGACACCACAACTACAGAAACAAGTAGCCAACATAAATCTAATTTTTGTGCTATGTGGACAAATTTCAGGCATAAATCATAATGTTTCTGCCAATTAACTCCACAAGTACACCATAAGTTAAGGATTCAATTAAGACAGACTTCCAAAGCATGGATACCTTTAAATGGGGCTTGGACAAAATAAAGCGCTCCACATTTAATTTGCTTTTTTCCCCAACAAACCAGCTGCATCTTCTCAGAGTTGTTTAGCTTCTCCAGATCAGAGACATGGTGATTCTGTTTGTCAGGTGTGAGATGGGACACGAAGGGATCAGTCTCAAGGCCCATCAGGTCTCATCGTGTCTATGTGCTACTTTACTACAGCCCTGCTTTCATAGCCTTTTACATGATCAGCATTCAACTATAAATGTGTAAATCAGTAACCAGAGTTACTTTTCTAATCCATGTGGGAAACAGCTGTTTTATCACCAAGTTTAATACAATAGCTGTCAGGAAATTATTCTTCACAACTGTCTATGGAGGAAGAAGTGCCAATACCACTGTATAAAACTGATCCATTACAAATAAAAGCCCCACCTTCATAATCGTACTTAGGTAAATAGTATTACACAAACATTATCAGCAAAATGTACTTAAAGCTAGGGTAGGTAATGTCGGAGAACTAGTAAAAGACTAGACTTTGAAAATATCTCACCCCCTGCCAGAATAAATCTGAGGGGCCATGGGATGATTAATGGGGTTGGAAATAGTTAGAAAAGTTTACTACAATTTTTTACAAAATTGTTT
>JAPMOB010216365.1:0-56374 GCA_029875015.1 Lepomis gibbosus | reverse complement strand
CTCTTTGTCTTACACTCTGCAGACTGATTGCACTCTGTATGTTTGTCTGACCCTTTGCAAAGAATAAAACCCTTAAAAGACGTCGAGATCAAATTCTTTATTTCAGAAGACTCACTAAAAGGACATATTTCCATTTCAAAAGATAGCTTACACAATTGAACAATTGAATCTGTGAATTCTTACATTGTGTAACAAGTGTAATTTATATTTTTTTTTAATAAAAAATAATAATAAAAGGTAATGATGTAAAAAGTAGGCTACTCTCCTTGAAACATAAAGTAGCAGAAATTTGAAGTAGGCCTACTTGTGTAAATTAGGCTACTTAGTTTGTTACATATCCTACCTAAAGACATTTCCAATTGGGCAGACTGAGCAACCTCTTTTTAAAGCACTTTGCATTCGTCCTGACTGAGACAGCAGCTCACACTGTAGTAAACACCGGATTAATCAGGCTTGAACCGTCCGCCAGACGGCTGTTCAGTGTTCACGGAGCCCGCTTTTGGTAGTTGAGGATCGGGACGGAACCAAAATAGTAGCGACTCTTTTGGTAATGCCAGCGGTGTTCGCAGTTCCTTTAGGGAGAGGATCGCGCAAAGGACAGCGTGTCTCAAAGGAGACAAGAAGAAGGATGAAATTAATAAAAGTAATGATTGTTAGGGAAACCCCGTTTGTGCACGCTTTCCTTAAACACAATAAAATATTAGCCTACCGGATAATAATATTATACCTTCTTAATTATGACTATACCAGGTGATTTAGCGCACAGTCCTTCCAGTCATACCAGCGCAGACTGTTTGGATATGCTAGCTTAGATCAGACACTGACACTTCCTTAAAAAGGGTTTGTTATCAAAGAAAATGTGTTAAAATTCAATGGGAGGAATTTCATTCATCCTTTGCCTGCCTCGCGGTCACAGGGAGGGTGTGGTGGCAGTGTGCCTAAAGCTGATTGGTCTGATTGTGAGCCTCCTTTTCCAAGCCCACAGCACAAGTGAGTATATATTCCTTTCTGATGCAAGGGTGAAAGACACAAGGAAGTTTGGAAGCTTGTTAACCTGTTTACATCATCCAAGACTGGTAAATTGAAGCAAACATACAAGGTATGCCTTCTTTTCAAATTTTTAAATAAATAATCTTTGAGATAAAAGAAAATTAATAATTGAAATAATTGAAAACGTGTCTCTGCTTAGCCGTTCCACAGTGAGATGAAGAGCCAGGAGTCTCTGCATATGGCAACCCCAGTGAGGCACAGCCTTGCCCTGAGTAAAGCAGCTGGGACCTCTGTTTACCTCAAGCTGGATTCATCTCAGCCCACGGGATCCTTTAAGATCCGGGGCATCGGGCACCTCTGCAA
The DNA here is from genome assembly GCA_029875015.1 of Lepomis gibbosus. NCBI lineage: Eukaryota > Metazoa > Chordata > Actinopteri > Centrarchiformes > Centrarchidae > Lepomis > Lepomis gibbosus. The sequence continues at coordinate 55,021 of JAPMOB010216365.1, read as the reverse complement.
AACTGTGAGTAAGCTAACCCAATTCTCTTCTGTTCTGGGATAATGAAGGTTTGTGAGTGCAGACCAGCTCCAGTCTGAGCAATGGGTTGTTGGGACGATCTACTACTTGTGTTTTACACCCCACAACTTTAAGATTCTTGACTGTAATGGGGTTTTGTTGTTGTGTTTTTATTTTTGTCTCTCTAGTGGGCAGAGCGAGGATGTGAGCGGCTGGTCTGCTGTTCAGGTAGGCCTAAGCAAAAAAATAAATAAATAAACAGACTTTATTTAAGAGTATTTGCCTCGGATGGTGTGTTTTGAGTGTATCTTTGATGCTTTTGGTCCCAACAGGAGGAAATGCTGGTATGGCAGCAGCTTATTCTGCCCGTCAGCTTGGGGTACCTGCAACCATAGTGGTGCCAAGTGTTACACCAGACCAAACGGTGGAGAGGCTGAAGGACGAAGGTGCCACTGTGGTTATTCACGGCAAGGTTAGTTAATATCATGTGCTGCTCCTGATAGTGTGCCAAAGAGATGCACTGTATAGTTTTTGAAAGCTGCTGGCTAGATAAAATGATTTTAATTCATCAGATTAAATTAAGTTGTGTCTTTTCAGGCTCTAAATGAAAGCATTGAATATGGACAGCAGCTTGTGGCGAACAACCCTGGCTGGATCTTCATCTCACCCTTTGATGATCCCCTTATCTGGTAAGGCAGTCTAAGTTTGCTAGACCCATCTAGGCTTACCATGAATTGATAGAGGGAGGCAAGAAGTGATAGTCTGAACAAATCCTAATCTGCTGTATTTAATTATAAGGCAGTAATTTAGCGTAATTGTATAGGCTAAATTACTGGGCATCATAAGACACAGGAAGTGTTATGTGATATACACAGAATCTTATCACTGTGCACACTTTGAGAGGTTGTAAATTCATTTAGCAATTGGACAACACAGTTGACTCAATAATTTACTGACATCATGGGCTACCTTTCGAAAGGTTGAATTTGAAAGTTGTGTTTGTGTGCGCAGGGAAGGCCACACGTCTCTGGTGAAGGAGCTGGAGCATGACCTGAGGGAGAAGCCGGGGGCCATAGTGTTGTCTGTGGGAGGCGGAGGCCTGCTGAACGGAGTGGTGGAGGGACTGCGTCGCGCGGACTGGGCTGACGTGCCCGTTATAGCCATGGAAACCATGGGAGCACACAGCCTCAATGCTGCAATGAAGGCTGGGGAACTTGTCACTTTAACTGAAATTACCAGGTACAAAAACCTAATACCCAAAGAATAACATTGTCCCATATTTTTCTCACATTGTCGTTTATGGCAAAGAACAACATTTCTTTTTTGCTCTCTAGTGTTGCAACCACACTGGGATTGGCAAGAGTGTCTGCACAGACCCTGAAACTGGCAAACGAGCACACCATTGTCTCAGAAGTAGTGTCAGACCAGGAGGCTGTAAAAGCTGTGGAACGCTTCCTAGGTGAGTCCAAGCTGCACCTGAACAGATGCCCAGCAGACCCAAAATGCCAACAAAAAACAAAACAAAACTCGGCAGTGATGCTGATCTCTCCGGGTATCTCCTCCTCTTTCTGCAGATGATGAGAAGGTCCTGGTAGAGCCTGCCTGTGGTGCTGCCCTGGCAGCTGTGTACAGCGACATCATCAAAAGGCTACAGGACGAAGGCAAACTGGCACAGCGCCTGGGCCCGGTGGTCATCGTGGTGTGCGGTGGCAACAACATCAGCATAGAGCAGCTAAGAAAGCTGAAAAAACAGCTTGGGATTATCTAACATAACCGACCACCTCACGTCTGCCTGACCTTTCCTCTGTTCCTCCATAAACCCTGATTCATGTGCTCCATAGACAAAATCATTCCAGACTGTGAAACTCTTCTGAGCATTGAAATCTGAGCTGTTGGAGGGATTTTAAAAATGTTGTAAAATGTGAAGCTGTTCTGGTAGAGGTCGTTTTTTACTAGAAAGCTCTTTCAGAAAAGGAAGTACACTGTAGATTTAGATGGCCTTTGTATTCAGTGTGCTTTCTTTGTAAACATACTTGTGTGTTGTTTTCCTGTTTTGTTTTTTAAACTCTGAAATTGATTATAAAATAAATTATGTTTGAATATTTTCATACCTTGACAGTTTCTTCTTCCTGACTGACTGCAGATGGTAGCCTATGCAAAATATAGTAAAACCCCTTCCTTGCAACATAAGCTTTAAAAAACACAAATGGATGAATTTGCACTACATAAATGCCAAAAGGTTTGAGTTTATAAAAAATACTGTCACTCCCCACTGAATAGTTTGACTAACAGAGTCCAGCTCTGTATGTAGATTGGTCACCATTAACAAATCTAAGGGAGCTGAATTAGGCCTGTAGATTTAAGCCTACTATGTTTTTGTTATTTAAGTATGACTAGCAGCCAGTGTGTTGTCATACTTTTCCCAAAGCCCAAATATTGATCAGTATCAGCCTCAAAATCCAATATCAGTCAGGCAGATAAAGGGATATTTAAACAGCAGAAATGTTAAGTTATTATTTGGGCTACAGCTTAATTATAATCAATCCCGTACCATTAAACAATTAATTGTACAACAATTCATTAATAGCCCTGGTCTCAGCAGTTTACTTTGTAATTAAGTTCCCCTCTCCTGAGTGAGTGCTTTGGCTGACACGATGCATTTGGAATAACATCCTTCCCTGTAGACTTTTACAAAGGAATGATTAAATAACGTTTTTAAATTTGAACCTACAACTTTTAACAAAAGCAGTGCATGGATTCAGTCAACACAGAGATCATGTTTCTGTCTTGCACATGTGCTAGAGTAGGATTTTATTACACAGCAGCATTACACGGCCTTGAAGGCCTTTCGGTTGCTAAAGAAGCTGGGCCGCTCGCATGACCACAGCAGACGTCTCCACGCCTTTTGAAATACTTTGAACCTCCCAGCGTTCAATTGGCTGGACTGTTAGGGATGTGGCACTTTTCCAAGATGTTCATTGGCCTAGGGGGTCATTAAAACAAGGGTGGAGGGTCCTTATGTCAGAGACAAGGGGAGACACCTGTATGTGAGGACAGCTGATGGGTTCATTCAAAACCAACCAGTCAACATAATTGAGACAATCCTAGAATATCTCTTCGGTAAGCTTGAAGGCTTGGTATATTAATACCAGCTCTTTTACTTTACAATATGAGGAAAAATCAACTGATAAAAAGTGTTATGTGTTTTCTGAAGGAATTCAACCATTTCAAAGTAACTGAACTATTGACAGAGTGGAACACCACTTGGGGTGTTTTATGCATATACACATATATATATATACATAATACATAACTCAACTGAGTTTGCAGTGTAACACAGAAATATCTGACCAGTTACTCCAGATTGTTGCTGCTGACACATATTTCTCAAACATTGCTTCTGTAGTTGTTGGTGGTTCCCCTTGAATATGTCACATTATGGAAAGTGAGTCAACAAGGAGCATGACTCAAGATCCAGCTAGAACTGGCCTGGCCCAGCACTCGCTGCTTTGAAAAGGTGTCTGGTTTACAGACAGTGGTGACATAACAGGAGTCGTTCATGGGGTCTTACATGAAAATCATGTCCTAAAGGAGACAAAAGAAAGCTTCACAGGCCTCATTCATCATGAGCAACACTCATTATCTATGCAGAAATGTTGTTCAACAGCCATTTACACAACACACCAACACTGTTCAGTCAAGTAAAAATACTTGAGGGTGGGTTGTTGCAATAGAAAACATTCATTATGTGTTCATGATGTGTTTTCCCAACCACACTGAGTAATATCTATAATAAATGAACTAAAGTAAATACAGAAATGACGTAGCTGGGTCAAAATACAAAAGACATAAAGCTGGACAATTAAACAGTGTTTGTACATGAAGACATTTCTTTATTGTGACAGAGAAATCTCAAATGCCATCTGATTCTTTACATCTGTATAATCCATTTTAGATATGTTAAGTTTCTGATGTGCAGAGGTAAGACAGTAAAAGTTAAGTTAATGCAACCATAAATAATTGTAATAAATATCAAGTAAATGTACAGCACACATTTTTTCGCAACACCTCTTTGTATGGATATGTCCTTTTTATAACCTTATCTACTCCCCCATAGGAGGAGGGAGTAGGAGAGAGAGAGCGTCCCTGTTAGCAGCGGTATATCACCCTTCAAAAGTATTGAACCAAAACTAAAACTTGCAAGCAATTCAACAATCCAAAATGCGTCCAGTATCGATTCTGTTGTGTTTTTCAGTTAAGTAAAATGGCGATTTTACTCACACAAGAAAACATTCACCATGAGTAGAAGACGTTGAATCCATCTGAGTACAAGACAAAGGTGGTAAGATTACTGGTATTTCCAAAATTCATAAAAAATGACAACACAACAAACCGGATATCCCACAGACATCACCTAGTTTGCTCATTTTAGAATATTTTCTTGGAAGAGTAGTGCAAACCAAAAAAACAAAAATTATAAAGGTGAAGTGAATTAGCAATTAATACAAACTGCCATTAAACATAACTTCATCCTATTTACATCTTTTTTTCCTATTTAATTTTTTACACAGCTAAACATTTGGTTAAGGGTAAAATGAACAAACAAAAAGAACAGCAGAATCCTGTTCTTCTTTCAATAAAGAAAACTATGACAAGGCAGAACTTAAAATTATCCCCGCCCCTCCCCCAGTGTATGTATGTATGTATATGTGTGTGTGTGTGCGTGTGTGTGTGTAGACTGTGTATGTTGGGGAGTGAGGGAGGGCTGTTGCACATTCAGTAGCAGTAGCACACAATGTGGGAGAGCAGCTCATGAGATCATCATCTCCATCCAATTTTTTCACAAAGCAACAGGTTTTTACAAACCCTGAAATGCAGTATGTCAGAACCAGCATGCCTCTCCTATTGTCCAATCTACCTGACCTACCATGCCGCCACAGCTACTTAGATATCAAAAAAAATCATAAGAGCAATTTTATAAACTAATAGATTAATATGTACTTTTTACATGACTTAAATACCCTCTCTTCAGAGACTCATAAAATGTATTCAGTTTATATAGGCATTAGTTAGCTTGTCTATTAGCGGTTCATTTTTTTTTTTTAACAGGCAGTAAACTACATATTATCCTGTACAGCACTTGTGTTCACATCTTCTGCCTGCTCAAAGCTGTCATTGTCAAAAATAGGCAGCCTCACGTTTCCTTTCTCTGGTAGTAGTCGTACCTCTGTCTCAACGTCAGGTAATTCTATTAAAGTCATTTACCATCGTTTTCTTTTCACACACAACCAGCATCACCCTCTGGAGAGCGAATCCTACAGCAAAGGCATGTTTCAGATCATCACCCCCACAGAGGGGAGACAGAGGGAGGCAGCTAGGTTAAGCATTAGGAGAGTAACAGTTTCTTTGTTTCCTTCACAGCAATGCAAAGTTCAGCAACTCAGAGGAGAGCTAGACCACGCTTTCAATACTAAAATGTTCTGCAGAAAGAAGGTTCAGCGATCATGAATTCAACTTGTAACTGTAAAGTGCTGATCTGAAAGTCATCCCATTAAGTTGTTAAATTCACAGAACTCGACTGAGCCTTGTTAAACCCTCTGGTCAAAGTAAGGGCGAACAAAAAACTGTGTCACAGTTGTTTCACTTCAATGCCATCCTCAAACTCAGTGCAACCACAACAGACACCTGTTAACGGTGTCAGTGCTAGTTCAGATTATCTTCCCTGAAATCCTCACAATATATGTGTCAAGCATAATAATGAAATGTAGTATTTGTGTAAACTGCGATTTTAAAAAAAGCAGGGATAAACATGCAAAGCATCAAAAGCCACTCAAAGTAAAAATAAATTAGGTTTATGGTTTTGTTGGAGCAGCAGAGCGTTGTGACTGTGGTCTGTCTCAGAGGAAGGTCCGGGATTGTGGGAGTAAAGGGTGGCAGGGGTCAAAAGTAAGATGGGAGAGGGAAGGGGGCAGGTATATAAGCTTAGGAACGTGGGGTTGTCAAGTCTTCTTAGCCGCTGAGAGGGTCCTCGCGGTAGTGGATGGCATATCGCAGTTTCTCCAGCATCACATCCAATGATGTGTACTGGGGCAGTTTCACCATGAACATACAGGTCTCCACGCGAATGTAGCGCGAGTCTGGCTGACCTGAGGAGATGGAAAAACAGGAAGGCGCATTACAACAAAATCACCTGGTACATAATGAGTATTACAACTGGAGGTTTTCACAGAACTGCAGAAGGCCAATGTGTTGTTGGGTTAGCAACAACAAGCTTGTCGAGGTGATAAAAGTGAGCGTTAACCATTCTTATCTCTAGTAAATCAAGTCCAAAACTCTAACGGTGTTCCTCCTACATTGTAACTGCTTCACATGTCCATTATACAAACCTATTCATTTACAAAAACAACACACTAAGGCAAATAACAGGTTCAAAGTCTGTGTTGCTTCGATCATCACTATCAGTACTTTCTGCACTAAAAGCACAAAGAAGAACGTCACGCAGAGATAGGAGCCTTTGTGTCAAATCACGGCCCTGTTAAAACCTTGTTAGCCATTACCTGCCGCTCCATCAGGAGGGGCGATCTTCATAGGGTATGGGGGAACGTGGGCGGTGTCTGGCCCCCCGTCCTTGCAGGGGCAGGTGAATGGTATGCGCTCCTGGTTGCAGGCAAACTTGATGAACTTGCAGAGCTCCTCTTGAGTAAACATCTCCAGGGCGGTCCAGAAGAACTCAATGTGCTGGTCAGTCTCCATCAGACCCACCTGGTACATGGTGTGAGCCTACGGAGGGAGAGAGCAGATTGCTCTCTCTAATTAATATATCTCTAAGATATCAACAATGGAAGAAATTCAAAACTACACTGACTAGCCAGTAGCAGGTGCTACAGCTACATGTTCTGGGACAATCACTAATAGATATGTCACGGTATGTGGAGGTGGGAAAAGTTTACACTTGCCTTGCAGTATAAACAACAAACAATTTCACACAAATATATATGCATACCTTAAGGAACTCCAGGTTGATGTAAGGCAAGCCACAGGTGCGCAGCTCCATCTCGAGGGGGATGAGCATGGTGAGCAGCTGCAGGGGAATGATTGAGCCGAGCCCTGCGCGCACTGCCGTCATACACTCCACGTTCTGCAGCTCCCTCAGACGGAGGCTCCGCACCGCCCGCGCATACACATCCTTATTCTCCCAGCTTAAGACACACAAACAAGCACACAATATATTTATATATAGACATACACACAAGATGAAGATATCAGACTATAATGCGCTGTCTTATACATAACTATAGCATGAAAGAATTGATAATGGACAAGAAAACAATGATCTCGGCAAGTTTCCTGTACCTGACAGTGAGGCTGCGGCCTCCCTGACAAAGCTCCACCTCCTCGCCTGTCATTGTGATGTAAGTGAAGGTGCAGCAGGGCCGGCTGGGGGAGTCAGGGCTTTCTCCTGAATGGTGCTGGGACGAGATCTCAGCACACAAAGCCTCCAGCTCTGTCTCATCACTCACCTTCAGGGGCAGAGAACAGTTCAGAGTTCACGTTAAGGTCACTACCACCATAGTATGAGCAGGGATAGACGAGAGGTATACACCCTTACATTTTCAAACTTCTTGACATAGTTGTAGGTGAGCACATCTGCTTCCTGCAGGTCCTGCTCTGGGTCGAGGGACTCGCCCACCAGACCTTTCCAAAAGGAGCCAAGTAGGTCCAAAGGAAGTGGCACATCAGCACGGATGGCAATGCCCAGAAGCTGACCAAAGAAGTGCAATAATTGTTCCTCTGCGTAGCTGATAGGGCAGGGCGTCAGGATGTACTTCCCCTGAGGAAAGCAGATAAAATCAACTATAATTCATAACACACCACCTGTGATTAACTTTGTTGTCCCAGATATGATTCTTAGAAAAACTCTTCTTAGAAGGAATCGTGCTATCAACAGAACACTAGGTAATGTTTTATGTAACCTTTGTAATGTAAGGTTTCAAAACTGTGAGGACGCATTGAAATTTCAGGAAGAAACAGGACAATCCAAGCTAGGATGGTTGGTAAAAACAAAAGCGTCAATAACAGGACATACTGAAAAATTTTCTTCACTGATCAACCTTACCTTGTTACGGTTTGCTGCAGCACTGGGGCAGGGGAGAAGCAGGGAAAGAGCAGAACTCTGTAACTCCTTACACACCTGCCATAAGAAATGTCTGAAGGAGCCACCTGGAGAGACAGATTCATCAAAGCTGCAGTTAGGTTTGAAAAAAAAAAATCTTGAAAATGAGAGACAGCAAGGCAGTACAGAAAAAGTATTAAAAAATGAAATTCTAACTTGTGCCATGAACTTCCTCTCCAGTGAAGCGGATGTTGAAGGCATAAGTTGGGTCTCCTCCGCTGGCCAGTTTTACACAAAGCTGGGACGACGGCACACAAGACAGCTGGCGTGCTGCCTGGCAGAAATATGTGTTTTCTGATGATCTGATTTCACCTGAAGGACCAATGCCAGAGACACAGAGAGCATGTTTTCAAAGATGCAGTACAAGTGATACGAAATTGGAAACAATAAATATGTAAACAAGTGAAAGGATTACATACCTCCCACAATCTCTAGAGGGTCCAGTGTAATCTCTGGGGCAGCATGGTCAGCTGTGCGCTGTACTGTGGCATTCAGTACTCTGTTCATTACAGTGACCTTAGTGTCGTAGAAGATTAGACCTGTACCCAGTGGAGATGGAAGAAGGGGTGATTAGTGTAAACGACAAGATCTGATCAGATTCACTTTTCAGTCCAGTTGAGACATTGTTTTAAACCTTTATTTAGACAGAGACCTGGTCATTTGTGTTTTAACAAGGCAGAGACACTGATACAGTCACACCCACATAGTTGGCTTTGTCCCCTTGACCTGCTTGATCTGTGCTGCTTAGATCCTGCTCACCTTTGGCCTCACATAAAAGTGCTGCAATGCTGTTCTGATAGGTCTCCGTCTGTCGCAGCTCCACAAGCGGCAGGAAGAAACTCTCCAGGGTGTTGTTGAGGGACTGCAGCAGAGCAAAGCGCAAGCGCAAGCTCTCTACGGGAACATCTAAAAACACACACACACAAAAGGTTAAATATACCAGTGTGACTTACAGTATGTAACCAAAATAAATAATTAAGTGTTTTGTAACCAACCGCATGTTACAATAGACAACAGACAATATGAGCTTTGGATTTGAACAATATTACTGGAAGAAGGGGAAGAAAACATCTACATGTTTACTACAAAGAAACAAACAATCAAGAGGTTTACTTACTGAGCAGGCAGGCCACACGAGGATCAGCAATATCGCTGGGGTCCAGGTAGACTTCATGGGGGTGTAGTCTGGCTGGTGTGATAGCTAGGTGACGGCAGAGCCTGTTGATGTACTGGACTAATGCCACGTCCATTTCCAAGCCCCACTTCCTACAGGCCTTCTGGGCGTGACGGGTGTCTATACAAGTGCACCTAGTACAGAAGACAGTTGCTGCTATAGAGAGACCTCCCATATTGTTTAATAACTTTTATTAATAAGATCAAAAGTCAATGATTTATCAAAGATGAACAGGCATTTGAAAGTGAGATAGTGAGGGAAGGTCGAAGACCGAAACGTTGCTTAATAAATATTTGCAAGCTAGACAGTGTGCGGGATTTCTTTTCTGGCTGCATTTTGACTTTTTTGTCCCCTCCGACGCACCTGTCTCCTGTTTAGATGTGCGAAGCTAATTACTGTTTTGTAAAGTGAGATATCTGAAATATTTTGTGGTCTCTGCTCACCTATGAGTATTACCTAAACATCTAATTTGTCTGGAATGTTTGTTAAAATAAGTTATATAGCCATCAAACTGCTAATGTACATCAAATTACTGGCTTTATACATTTTAACACTGGGCAAAGTGTACATTGTACATTGTGTATTTAATAAAAATATACATGACTGACGATAGAGCAGTGGATAAGATACATGCCTTTGGTGTGAGAGACTTGGGTTCAATTCCCACTCTGATAGGTCCACAATTGTGTCTCTGAGCAAGACATTTAATCCCTAGTTGCTCCAGAGGCGGGCGACTTCTGACACATATAGCAATTGTAAGTAGCTTTGTATGAAAGCTAAATGAATAAATGTAAATGTAATGTACATAACTATTACAGTTGATTCAGTGTCAGCAGAGACTTAGCATTAAGCTGTGCTACTACACCTGTCCGACGAATCAAAAGTCAGAGGAATTGTCCTGAATTCAGTAATAGATTGGTGGGTTGCTGTATGTTTAAAAATCCTCATAACATGTCATACTAGAGTGCAATCAGATGAGAAGTGTGAAAATGAAGTGCTTTCTATGCTAGGGCATTTTGATAAATAATTGCTTCCGAATATTTCTAACAATTTATTTAAAGATTTCAAGACGACACTTTTTGTCCCATCACAACATGTTGGGTTCCCGGTCAGCTAGTGTATGTGACAGTATTTGAGTTACAGTTGACTTTCCCCAGTCTCACCTTTCAAAGTGGAGGTCATAACCACAAGCCAAAATTGCTCTCCAGACGCTACGGATGTCCTGCTTGGCACGGTCAACAGCAAATTTATGGAAGCCCTCCAGTGTCAGGTACTTCTCCTCTGGGACTAAAGAAAACAAAGTGGTATGTGAGGCAGCTCCTGGTTTCAAAATAGGACTCACATTTACTCTTGTAGGGTAGAGTAGAGCATCGTAGTAGAGGCCATAATTAGTTACCAGAGTGAAACATCAGAACTTCAGATTGCTATTTTGTCTGACAGACAGTAAGAACATACAAAGATATATTTAATTTCTTAAAACAAAGACAAAGGCAGAAAATCCCCACTTTTCTGTCAGTGTTGTGCACAGTCATCTCTGCACACATCTAATAGTATAATACTTAAGAAGCTGCTATATTAACCCCACTGTATATAACTTGGAACCATCAATTAACTAACGTAGTCAATGTGGTCAAAGTGTGTATTACTGCCAACCTTCAGTTTTCTTAGCAGGAGATTTTTCCACATCTTTCTCATCAGGTCTGGATTTCTCAGGAGACTTTGGTTTCAGGACAGTCTTCTTCTCACTCAGTGCAGTCCTGGTAGTGGCAAGAGACCAGCTTATTTAATTCAATTACTGTGTCAAAGTGTGAAAGTGCTGTGTGGGAAATGACTCACCTGACACTGTTGAGCACTGACTTTTCCTTGGTGGGAGGTTTGGTGATGGGCCTCTTGGTGCTCACTACCTTGCCTTGGTGCTGTTCTTTTCCTGCTTTGCTGTATTTGTTCTTATTGGGCTTGGGAGTGCCATACTTTCTTAGAATCTGATAGAGCCAAATTATTTTGCATTTGTTAATGTATATCCAGTATAAAGTGTTAACTATATATTTGTGGTTGTTGACCACACATGGAAGAGCAGGAGTTTCAACATGCAACAAATTGACTGCAAAACAGGATCATTGGACGATTCAGTGTATGACGTTAAATCACAGCATTTTTAACTTTGCCTGCAAATGTCTTATATACCTGAGTAAGCTGGTCCTCAAGGACTTTCTTTGGAGGCCTAACATTGGTGAAGAAAGTATGCAGCAGGTTGCCAGGGGTCTGAGAGTTGATCTGCTCCTTGCTGAGGTAAATGTCAGACACTTTAACTGGTTTGGCCGGTGTGAGGCTGAGCATCTGCTCTGAGTGCACACAGCTCTTAAAGATATCTGTGAGGACATCTCGTGCTCCAGGTACAAGCTTGTCACCTTGAAAGGTAGAGAGAGAGGTCATTTGAGATTTTTATACTGGCAGAACTAATGGCACTGTCTAAAAGCAGAAAATATCTAATCAATCAAACACCAACCTCTAACTGACTTGTCCAGGAAGTAGTCTTCAAGCGCAGAGCTTCCCTGTGTGTCAAACAGGCTTTGGTTAACACTGGAGGCTGTGAGGATCTCCTCATTGGTCAACTCCATAAGCTCCTCTTCACCTTCCAGACTGGACAGGCCAATCAGGTCGCTGCTGTTGAAAAGACTGGCGCGGATTTTTTCCACTTTGGCCCGAGAACGGACCTAAAATTAACAAAAGAAATACAAGTGTATTTCCTCAGAACAAAACAAAATCAAACAGCTTAGATCTATTATGGTGCTCTTAATCAACCAACCTCAATGACAGCATAACCCTTGATAGGCCTGGCCAAGGCTGCATTGCTCTCCAGTGAGGTGACTGTGTGCATAGAGCCCCCATCTGACAGTGACTGTGTTTCTGCACTATCGAGAGGCTCCCCCAAGCTGCCGAGACTCCCCAGGCTTCCTGTACTACACAGGGAGGTATCTAGACTCTCCTGACTAGAAACAGTCTGGGGGTCCTGGGGGCCCTGCTGGGGGTATGTAACAGCTGAAGCTGCAGCAGCAGGGGCTGGAGGAACAGCTAAAAGCTCCTGATCAACAGAAAGTTCACTGGCAGTGCGGGAGACTCCCTGAGACGAGCTGCAGATTGAAGTCTGGCTGGTAGAAGCCGAAGCACTCACACTCATAGCTGGAGTCACACTGCTGGAGCTGTCAGGACTCTCGGGACCTCCACTGTTGGGAAAGTGGCGCTCGGGTTCAGAGCCCAGTTTGCCATCCTGAGGGCTAGAGACCCCAGCTCCAGCTTTGGGCTTTTTGGGGTCCTCTTCCTGTAGAGGGATGAAAATTTCGTCTTTGAAGAGCCCTCCATGTGCGTTGCAAGCCCTGCGGATAGCATTTCGAACCACGGCCTCCTCCAGGTGTGTGGGGATACCTGAGAGCACCAGCAGGCGACTGTGGGCAGTGGGGCCCACCAAGGCCTGGCAGGCATCTGTTACTGCATCGCTGGTCACGCTTAAGCCCTGCGGGTCCTTGTTGGCAAGATGTCGTAGGATCATTAGGAGAGTGAGGCAGCGGTGGAACCACAGCATGTCCTCAGGTTTACTACCCGCCATGTTCAGCAGGGCACTGTCACTCTCCGACAAACGTGCTCCTCCACTTCCCCGTTTCCCAGAGACTGCTGCTGCCACTGCAGCCGCTGCTCTCTCACGCTTCATCTTCACCTTCTTACGTTTGGATAGCAGACTGGGGCTCTGTGGTGTCTGGCCAGGGGATGATGACGATGACGAAGATGAGTCACTAAGGTTAGGGGCGCTGGTCGAGGACAGGGCTCCCACTGAAGAGCCGCCAACATTGAGGGGAAGCGTCACCTCTGCCACAGCCAGACACACCTCCATCAGAGCGTGGAAGTAGGTGGAGAACCGGCTCTGTTCTGCCCCCAGAGCCAATGCGACGCCTCCAGATGAGGACCCTCCTGCTCCAGCTCCTCCAGCAGTCCATCCCTGAGTCTCCCGGTCGTACAGCTTCCGGAGTTCTGTCTGGAGGGCCATGAGCACGGCCAGGCAGGGGTTCAACAGCAGAGCAATGGAGCTGGAGAGACCAGCAGGGCTTCTGCGCTGCTCCAAGTGGTGGATCTTCCGCAAAAGCTCAGCCAGCAAGTGAAATATGAGTTCTTTGATGGAGGGAGCCAGATCAGTGGTCCAGAGCAGACCACCTAAAACAATTTGAACAATGACATAGAAAGACAGTGAAAAATGAGACATCAGGAAATCTTTATTTTTGTTTAGCTTTCACAGGTCTTCTCTGATTTCTTCTAGTGAAGAATAATGAATATGCAAGTTTAACTACCAACTCGACATTGTGTGTCCTTGTTCTTTCTGAGTGGAGTGCAGTTTTGATAAATACTTGAAAATCCCCCGTTGCGAGAGGTAATGTATCTCGTGTATGTTTTTAAATTATTTTTAATACATCAACTAAACATTAAATTCAAGCAAATAATTTAAAATAAAACAGATAAAATCCACTTACGTGCCTGCTGGGTGATTGTGGAGAAGGAATTTATTAGGGTTGAATTAAACAAACATGTACAGCTAATTCAGGTTAACATATTAGGCTTATCAATTGGTGGATCAACCTACCTAGTAGTTCTACCACCTGCAGCAGCACAGACGAGGGCACTGTGTCCAGCTCATCCTCTGATCGCTCACCACTTTCTCCCAGCTTCCATGTCAACAGCTGTTCAGCAAATGCCATGGCCAGAGGAAACTCAAGTGGCAAGGAGTGCAGCACCAGTACAGCACCAGGAGGGGGCGACACTCCTACAAACAAGACAGTTGGATATTTCATTCAATTTTATCCTGTAAGAGATTGCTGTTTTAACAAAAAGGTGAAGCAGCCTGTATGAATTTCATTTTGGGAGTCAGATACTCACCCAATTTGATGTGGACCTTATCAGTCGGTATGATGACAGATGGGTATTGGTTGGTTGTGGGAGGAGGGGTAAGGCCTGTGTTGGTAGGTGAGGCATCCAGAGGATAGCACACAGCCTCCATCAGATTTAGCTGGCCATTTCTACGCACTTTGTGACCCAGGCCATACACCATGACTCGAGCCCAAGGAGCCTTATAAAGGCTGGAGCTAATGGAGTGGAAAAGACAGGAGAGAATTAAAATATTTTTGCAGGAAATGGACGGTTAGAAAATCTGAGATCATCATGACTCGCTGAAGTTGAATTCTACTAAGGAACTCACTCTTTGCGGCAGCCTAGCTGGCTCTCTTTGCAGGACACGATCACAAATGCAGCGCCTGGAAAGCTGACATCCATGCTAACCTTTGACTCAGTCACTGGAAACTCTTCAGATGTAAACTGATCTGGTGCATTCTGACAAAGTGAACAGAATTACAAGAGAAGATTAGAAACTTTACACTGACTCATACTAGGTATGCACTGACTCATACCAGGTATGCAGAGACAAGCTGACCTGCAGGAAGCAGCAGATCTGCTTTGTGAGCTCCAGCAGGCTTTCCTCTCCTTGATGCAAGGCACGGGTGATGGCAACTGTCAGCCACTCCCGGATGGGTTGAACATTTCCCTGGTAGAACAGGTCTGAGGGAGAGCAGCTTTGGCCCTGGAGGTTGTGAAGCACCGACTGGGCCAGTAGGATAGAACTAGAACTAATAGTGCCATCTGCAGGAAGAACAACATCAGAGCAATCAGCACAGAACTACAAAAGGTTATAAACTTCACACAGAGATCCAGTTATTCACAAGAAAATTTAATACTCACCAGGGAGGGGTGGAGCCAGCAGCTGATTAGACAGCAGCTGCAGGTGTTCTAATGTGATGTCACGGATAGCAGGTATGTGGAAGAGACGAGTGAAGGTGTGGGGGTTCTTTGGGGCAAAGATGTTGAGCAAGGCCATACGACAGTATAACCGAGCCAGCGCACTCTCACAGCGAAGCAGTTCCCTACAGCAAAAGATTTAATTTTGATCACTGATGCAGGATGCATTTATATTATACTCATCCCCATTAGGTTCATACATTACCTATGAATCTGAATGTTGCTACTGTCTAGTGAGACTAAGCCATTAGCTGCAGTGCGTCGAGATCCAGCAGGTGGGCGCTCCAGCATCTCAATAGGGTACCAATACCTCACCAGCACCCCCTCACTGCGCAGGTAGGTCTCCACCTGTACCAGCTCATTCACCTGGACAAGTTGAAGTTTACAAATTATTTCAGCTTTTATGTTGATGAGCATATGGATTTTTTGTATGGCACATGAGAACTCTATGGCTACGTTCAGACTGCAGGCCTTAATGCTCAATTCCGATTTTTCCCCCAGATCTGATTTTTTTTGTTTGACAGTTCACATTATAGTCTAAATGTGGCCCATATCAGACTCCAGTGTGAACTGTCCGCGGCCTGAAAGTAACCCGCATGCGCAGAAGAATAACACAACGTCACACGCAGCACGCTGTTGCAGGCTGCAGAAGTAAACAAGGAGGAACATATCTCCGGTTAACTCGCGGGAGACTCCCATTTTTTATTGTCCTCTCACAGGTCAAATTTTCCTGAATTATGAAAAGTGTTCACAACTTTCTGTTCTTTTCATTACGGTTTTTGGCGCTGTACAACGCATCTACCCTACAACTCACTCCCCCCTCAGCTTCATACTCAAGGAGTGAAGCACCAATAGGCATTACCTGGGCTTCAATAGATTTGCTACAATCCAATGGCTACAGAATAAGTTAATAGATGTGGTTGATAACAGGCAAGCCAAACAAATGTTTAAATGGTATACACAACAAAATGGGCCTCGGATAATACATGTTGTAAATATTTGTTTGAAGAAGAGTTCTTTAAGTTTCAGAAAACTGAAGAGATTGAAAGGGAGAAGGTGAAAAAGTGTAAATATGACTGGGCAAACAAGATTTTGAGTAATCCAAAGTTGCATACTTTATTTATCAAAAGAAAAAACAATCTATTTGTGCCCAAATAACTGCTGGAATACTGCCTCTTCTTATAGGTTAAAAACACTTTTGAACTTTTGAAGAAGAAAGTCTATTTTGTCATCTTTTGTTTAATGATATAAAGGAGATGATGGATGTGAATGATTCATGACTTATTTAAGAAGTGAATAGGAACTCAGGAAAAGAAACTATTTTCTTGGTAAATATTTTTTGGAATATTATTTGAATTACAACGTGACCAGGCTGCTGGAAGTTGTTTGCTTGGGTGAAGGAAACAAGTGTACTGTTAATATTTATGTAAAGGTGTTTGGTACTAGTTAGAGTTTATCAATAGATATCCAAATAACGACTCAGAACAACGAAGCATCAAGTTTTGTACTTACAGAGTCCACATCCAGCACTACCCCGTGCAAACCAAAGGTCTTTAACATGCCCCGGATAGCAAACTTCGGCAGGGCTGTCCCTCCTGTAGTGCTGTTTGTATTGTTGCTGTCCGGACAGCGGATGACCACAGTCAAGCCTGTGTTGAGTACGCAAGTTATCATACGGGTCAATTTATTTAGCAGAAGTACCACAGACAAGTTTAATGTGCAGAAGTACAATGTGTCAAAATCAACAGTTTTAATACAGAGCTTACTTACAATGTCCTCTGAAGTTTGCTTATTTTAACTTAAGGTATAATGACGTAGGTGAAAAGTACCTTTGCGAACTTTGTCAATAGTGAACTTGTTGGCCTCATCCTTGATGTCCTCAATGGTAGGGAGGTAGAGGTCACGAGGAATGCCGCCATTCTCTTCATACAGGAACTCCACGGTCTGTCTCGCAATGTCAACCATGCCTGGACCGTGGAGATAAAATGTGTCAAAGTAGTCCATGTTTAACTAATATTTAATAACTCATTTAATTTATAACTGTAGCACTATATCAAATCAGAACAAGGTGCAATTGTTAAATAGAAAGGATAATTCATTTCTAATTATATTTACAACAGTGCCCTGCTTGTTTGTTGCATGAACGCACAAGAATTAATAGCAACAGTGTTGAAAGCATTTTAACAGTAGAAGAGTGATTCTAAAAGTGAAGCAAACATGCATGTGGTATTTAGAAAATAAACACGATTTGTTTGAATATTGACTGAATATAGGCTTTTGTGTTTTTGACAATCCATCAGACAATCCATCATCCTCAGTTCTGTTTGTGTTGCATCTAAGACCAAATGTTTGAGCTTCGTCTCATGTTTACAAATTGCAGAGCTTTTTTCAGCTGGACATTAAATGATGTAATGTCTTATTCTTGTCCTTGAACCCTCACATGTTGTTGGCAAAGTTTGCAAAGTGTTTTATGTTATGGTAATTTGCTTTGTATTGCACTAGTTGTTTAGTTTATGTTTTAATCATAGGCTGTGTCCGAAATCCCCCACTAATCACTATATAGTGGACTATATAGTGAGCCCGCCATTTAGTTGTGTTGTCTGAATGTTTAGTGAGAATTATTACCCTATATAGTCCACTCAATGTATCCCAGAATGCATTTTGAAAAGTAGCGTACAACCGATGGTCACTAACCAAGCCCTACATACCATCATGCATTGTGCTGATAGAAAAAACTGATTTTCTTACAGCAATGATGTAATTAATGGCGCCGAAATAACGATTGGAGTAGTGTCCGAAAGTGTTGTTTTAATAATGCGAGTGAGCTCACCATATAGTGCTCTACATACAACTCACTACAGAGGGGGTAGGGAGTAGGGAATGAGTGGGGATTTCGGACGAAGCCATATTCTTTTATTCTTTACCAAGCTGCAGGGCTCCTTTGATTTGGTCCAAGCCAGATTTCCTTTCAGCCTCGTTACGAAACCGCCTGCGAATAGTAGGGAACACTTTGGTCTCCCAGGCCTTTACCAGCAAGGCATAGTGGTCCTCCTAAGGTTAGACACAAATCCAAATAAACAAGGAAGAGTGCAAACTTAATAACATGTTAAGTCATTATTAAAAGTAGATGCCTCACTCACTCTTGGGACATCATCATCATCCTCATCATCACTTTCATCATCTGCAATAGGAGGAGGATGCGGGTCAGGCCCAGAAGTGACCAGGTTCTCATAGCTCAGCTCAACTTTGTAATGGCAAGACAGGTCACTGTTGTACTCTGTGATAACAGGAAAGGACAAACAGAAAATACAGGTTTACCAAACATAAATATTACCAAATGGGAGACAAAATTAATCATTGTATCAATATAGTGCACGCCCTATCTTTCTTTGAGGGATATCTATGCAAAATCGAAGAGGTTAAGGAAAAGCATGCATGTTTTATGAGGAACAGGCTGAAACAAAGGTGATAAACATACGTTGCTGGGCGACTGCTACAGCTGCAATCCGACAAGGGGGTCCATGGGAGCCAGAGTCAGAGGTAACACTTGCGCCTGCATCGTTATCACTGTCTGAGGCCATTGCAAAGGGCAGTGCTTCAAAATTTGCACTTATTTCCTCTGCAAGGTCTACACACAAATCAGCTGCATTTCTGTGTGCTTGGCCTTCCGCGTATGCAAATGGCCGGTTCCCAAAGTTGGCGCGGATCTTTGAGTTCTACCAAAAAAGGGAAAGAAAATACAAGAATCAAAATCAGAAATACTTTATTGATCCCGAGGGGAAATTCTTGTGCTACAGTTGCACACATTGCACATCAAGGCATACGGAATAGAAATAATAATAGAAAGAAGGTAGATAAAGAAATTAAAAAAAAAAAAAGGCTACAGGTATTTACAGTATTTACATTATTAAAGAATTGCAATGGACAACAGTACGGTGAATAAACAGCAGCACAATTGGAGCATAGTATTGCACAAAAACAAAAGATTCATTAACTACATTAATTATGAGGAAAAATTGTGTCACTGAAAAACAAAAAAACTTAAGTTAAAATATAAAACTTTTTCAACAGAAACTAACCTTTTTTTGAATGTGTACCAGGGGCCACATTCCACCTGCTACATCCTCAAGGATGGGGCTGAGCCGCTGGCCACAGTATGTAAAGTAGACTCTGCCTTTAGGGGCCTGACCAGGAGGTGGAGGAGTGCCCTCAGAACGCTCCCAGCCTATTCCAGCCACGTCACCTGTGTTTACACAGTCACACTCAACTATGATTCAATGTTAAGACTAGATCCAACTTGAATTAAGGGAGCAAGTTATGGTTGCAAAATATTTTCTTTATTTAATTAGCCAGATAAGATACAATGCTTTTAAGGAGTTTCAGTTCAAATCCATTACACACATTGCTGTATGGATTTCTAAGCTGTCTAAATCAAACAAAAGAGACTATAGATCGTATTTGAAGAAAAACATGTGTAGTCTCCTGTCTCACCAGGAAGTAGAGCCACATCCAGCCTGACACTCTTCCACTGCAGCAGACTGGAGCCATTATAATGTACTGCCCTACCATTACTGACATAAAAGAGACAGACAGACAGACACACAGAGATGGAACACAAAAGAGAAGGATAGCAGTCAGCACTCACGTCAGAGACAGAGCAGTGGGAAAAGTATGGAGTCTCGCAAGAGTTTATATGGAAATTAACATACTTATGAAACAGACATGTGCCGACAGGGTTTGTCCATGCACCGTCTCTCTTCTCTGCCTCCGTGGCAAAACCAAAGGACACAATCGGGCCACTGTCCTCCTCAGAGTCTCCATAGGAGACAATTTCTATCTCCCAGTAAAATGATGGGGCCTGCAGGGACAAGGAGAAGAAAATGGAAGACGGTGGAGAAGCTGCAGTATCAGTGCATGGCAGAGATGCTCACAAGTCTTTGAGCAAGAGTCTCAAGTCTATGGACAACAGTAATAATTCATGTGATTGCAGATTGCGGGACGTAAATAATTACGTTTATAAACTACCACAAGTTTGGCAAGTAAACAAATGCTCATTCTTCTTTTCATAACGAACGCCAGTCGGACCTGAACTCTGGTAGGTCGTAGCTAAAGCAAGAAGCAAGCTAATGTTAGATGAGCTTAACATGTTTACCAACAGACCCAAACACACTCAGGAACAGTTTCTTCCCATAAGCCATCCCTCTGATGAACAGCTGACTTCTGACCCACAGTGTCAGGAACAATTCCTGTGCAATAACCCAGTAACTCTGTCTCTAATCAGCCACCTGTTACTGATTACCACTAATTAGTTATTCATCATTCTCTATTTCAGAGTAGTTCATACTCTTCATATTGTTAGTTTGTATATTGTATATACTGTATGCCAAATCCACCTACCTCAAGTACATAACACCTGCACAGAATACTAATTTATTCCAGCATCCTTTGCATTATGCTCCATCACCTGTATATTACACCCACCTCCGATAAAAATAATAATTCACTCCTGCATCGTTGGCACTCTGCTCATTGCACTATTGTCTCAATATTGTTTTTGTTTATAGTTTATATACGTGTATACTGTAGCCTGTGTTTGATTTTATTATTGTATTATTGTATAAGTAAGCACATTTGGAGCAATGTACAATCCTGAGTCAAATTCCTCGTATGTGTACACATACTTTGCAAATAAAGCTGATTCTGATTCTAACCTCAGGTTACTAATCTATTTTGCATTCAGTGCTTGTTTGGGTCTCTTTGTATGAAGTTTTAAAGCCAAAGTTTACGATGAATGACACTGCAGCTGCCGGTGTTTGTTGTCCTCTCTCACATGTGGCCGCGTGCAGCTGATACTATGTGTTACGAAGGCAGGTTAAAGGTAACGTAGGGAGATGAATAGCAGCAATAACAGCTCATCAGACATTTCCTAAAAATAATCATTGTTCATGAGTCCCGCACATCGAGTCCGAGTCAAGTCTGAAGTCTTTTGACGACAAGTCTCAAGTCGAGTCTGAATTCACTGTGTGTGCGACGTAAGTCGGACTCGAGTCCGAGTGTCAAACTCGAGTCCCCATCTCTGGCACTTGGTTTTTATTCTCACTAATACATGTTAAAACAAACTGAGATGGCAAAACATGTATTCCACTGTGATGTGCCCACCTGAATTGGTACAGGACAGGTGGCATAGATGAAGGTGCCTCTGGGCAGCCCTCCTCCAGCACTCGGATCAGCCAAGAAGGTGACAGAGGTCAGACGAGATGAGAACATGCAGGCACGGACTGGAGGAAACACTCTGGATGGAGACCAAGTGATCTCCTTGGGCTGATAAGACATCAAAGAGATAAGAAGATGAGTGCCAACAAACTTCATTTATCAAAATCTCTTTGAAGATTTTTGAGTGCAGCAATCTATGAATTTCATAGTATAATGATCTTGCCTTCAGCTGTCAGTCAATTAAAATATGTTTAACTGACTTTAGAGGTTTTCCATCAACCCTTTTTTAAGACTGAAGTCAGGCTTTCTTTGATGAGGGAAAAACTCAATAATTGCTTTTTCTGTTTTCCACCTTCTTGCATGACATATGTGAATTTTCAGCTGCATCCAGTCCAAATGCACAATGGGACCTTTCTTGTGTTACTGCAAAAGATATTAAATCTGGTAACTCCCACCTGACGTCTGTCAGTCTGCAGTGGTGGAGGAGGAGGTCGAGCGCAGTCCCGGTACAGCATTCTCACTCTTTCACATTGAGCTTCAACCATGCCGAGGCGTTCCCCTGCACAAGAAGAGAGGATCCTGTCAGACACACTGCTGTCAACAGTGAATGATGGATGATGGACTATATACTGTAAATGGAAGGTTTTGGCGGCTCAAATGATTTGACATGCCAGCATGTATGCTCACCGGGGCTGCATTCCTGTGCAACCAGGTTGAGAACCTCAACAGCAGCAGGACACTGCTGGATGAACTCCTCACAGAAGGAGCTATCCTCCAGGAGCTGTGCCATCACCAGGCATGCCCTGAAAACCATTAAGAACCACATAATCAAGAGTTTAAAAGGGTTTAAAAAGGTGTCCACATATTAAATACAGATTAAAGAAGCATTCACTTAAATTAATGTTTACTAACCTGGTTCTGATTTCAGCCAGCAAGCGCACTGCAGCCATTACCGGGCTTGAGCCATCTCCTGTAGCTGGTAGAGAAGTGTGAATGGAAAGACTGCCTTCCTGTGGCAGAAGCATGGACTGCACTGCTTGTACCACCTTTTCTGTTATTGAGAGCTTATAGAGGGGGAGAGCCTGTCGGAGGTGGATAGAAAGTGAAAGGGAGACACAAAAAAAATGGAGCTGATAATTTCCATAATTTTACATAAAAATAAGGACAGGGTGTAGTGTTTTATGCTGAAACTTATACCTCAGATCTTGGTGTGCAGAGACGTGATATAGGCACTGTCAGGATGTCTGAGGCTTTGCAAGCTCTCCTATACTCGCAAGAAGGAAACTTCACTGTAGCGATGCCCTCCTGCTCATTGATGGACATAACTATGCCCACACTGCCCAGTACTCCTTTACCGACCACCTGCAGAGCGGAGGAATCACAAGAAATGTGCCAACATTTAACATTTTAAAGCTTTTGAGGAAAAAGAGATGCTTTATCTAGGATGCAAATAGCAGTATATGAAGTATAGCATTTTCACTGATTCGTCTCTGGTAACTAACCTGAACCTCAGAGCCAATCTTGATCGTTTCTTTGAAGCCCCCAAGGGCACAAAGTGCAGCAACTGCCTGTCTGCCAATGGCCTGCAGCTTAGCTAGTTTCCTGCCACTGCTGCTCCCATTCTCCAGAATACTCTCAGCATACTTCCCCAGCTGAGGGATAAACATCAGGGCCCGGGAGAGAACCTACCACAAAATCCAAAGGAGAAAGAATTTGCTTTAAAAGAAACATCATCTCATTGTTAATCTTTTTCAAGCAATAGTCAGGATGTAATTAATGAGCATAAACATAGCAATAAAGTCAGACACATAACAGTCCTTTACTTTTTCAGCAGTGGTGGTCCAGATCTGAGCTGTGTTGGACTCTGGGGCAGTGAGCAGGCTATGCAGCAGAGCAATAACCTCAGCAGCCATACTGTTGGCAACATGGCCACTGATAAAAGGCCTGACAGGGTCCGACCTGTTCAAGGCAAATTTCGAAGTCAGAACAAGTCTGTCACATTTACAGTTTGACCAGACAAACGCACATGCACATCAACACACAGTATGACCAATACTCATTTACTGATGCCTATAACTGAAAGCTGAAGAAATTATTTATATAGTAATGTCTGAGTGTCCGAATCCAGTAATCACACCACTGTAGTTATTCTTATTTTCTTACCTGGCCAGCTCAGCATTCCTGTCCCTACAAACAGCGGTCTGAGCAGTTTTCTTCTTGTCACCAGTGGTGATACCTCCAGCAGCCTCCTGGACTAGTGTCTCCACAGGCGGACCAACACTCACTATCAGACCAGATTGGGCCCACTTGTTGGCCTTCCTCAGGGCAGCGGATGCCTCTTCTGTGATTACCTCACAGCTGCCGCTCTAGGGAGGGTATAAAATAAGACAGCAGTAGTGAGGATGGCAAGTTTTAATATTTTGAGTATACGCTTTTAAATTCTGGGTAAATGTGTTTTTTTTCGAGACCTCTTACCTTTGTCATGTCTCGGTCCATCTTTACCACCTTTTCCATGTTTGCTCCAGTGCCAAGCCGAAAGGGACGTCCCTCTGAGCTGCTGCATTTTGCAGTGGATAGAAGAAATGTCACAGAAACTCAGACAAAGCTTGATAATATGAAATAAAAACAAAGATATTAGTGCCAACCTTACCTGAGAAGTGGTTGTAGAACCTCATGGGATGACTGGTCCTCTCTCTTGTGGATAAAGATCGATAGCTTGCCATCAACAGCCTCGCCCTCCTCCCCAGCATCCTCCGACTTCAGAGCTCCTTTGGAACTGGCACGGGACAGGCTAGTGTCTGGCTCAGAGGAGCTTGGGGAGAGCAGGGTCTGACAGCCTGGTAAAGAGGGAATATTGTAATTACTAAGAAATAGCAGGAGAAACTGACTTCATGACTATCCAGTTACTCATGTTTTGGTTTATCACTTAAATTTTTAATAAGGCCCCTACCACACACACTTATTTAGTACTCCTAGGTAAGAGAGACCAACCTGGTACTACGTAGTCTGCCAGCTTGGCTAGCAACAAGGCGGCAATACGAGAGGCAGGGTCAGTGGCATCTTGTTGCTCAGCATCCAGCGTGTTAATAGAGTAGCTCCACGAGGGCAGGGCCACGTTACCACAGTCCTCCACACTCATGAGAGGCAGGGCAGCTCGGCATAGCTGCAGGATGATAAGCACCAGCTTTGGAGAAGGTCTTTGGTCAAGCAGCAGAGACAAAAGCTTAGAAACACAAGCTGGCTGGCTGAGGATGGCTTTCCCTATGTGGCTCCTGGAATCCAAAACAAAGAAACGCTGTATAAATACACACACATATATATATATATATATATATATATACACAAATACATGATGATATACATACATGACATAAAATTTTTACCTGGAAAGGTCATTGAGCAGACTGAGCACATCCTGTAAGGCATCATTGCCAGCTGCCTGATTCCCACAGCACTCTGTGGCTCTCGCCAGGTGATTGGTCAACAGGCTGGACACCTGCCGTGCCAGACCAGAGTGTACTGCATCTGTAGACCCACCTTTAAAGAGAAAATGATTGATAACTTACCTGTCATTAAAACATACTACTAAATTTCACCTGGGGACCATGAGGAAAACTTCTTAATGTGCACTTTAAGGCACTTTTATCATGCCTGTCCTAGTGTACAAGGACCTTTTTCTGTACAAACACCAATATACTGAGCTTCATAGCTGTTGACACATGATCAGAATAAGGACCTACAAGCAAAACATACCTTCCACCTTCTCCCACTCAATGCAGCGGTTAGCCAGGACCTGGAAAGCCGCCCATGCCATAGTGGCCACCTTCTGCTTTTTGGTCTGTTTCTCGTTTGAGCTGCATTCCCTCTGACCACTTAAACTACACAGGCTGTCCATGAGCTGGACCAGACCACTCCGAACCAGGCACTGCTCCTCACTCCTATGACAACATAGATAACAAATGAGGGTAAGGAATCTGAGGGTTTAGAGGTGCAGAGACAAATCATAAGAGTGATAATTAGGGTTGGGTATCAAGAACTGCTTTCCATGTTGGAACCGGCACCAAATTTTCAAGATACATTCATTTTGATTGTGATTTCATTTGCTCACTGATTTTTAACTTTTTGCATATTTCAATCACTCTCCCTAATATGACAAACTTCAACACAGCGTGAATCTTAAGGAATGTACCAGATACAGCTACAGAAAACGCTAACAATAGCAAACGTCTCATGCTCAGGCACAAAACACAGGTGAGCTGACATTCACCTTTTAAATTAAAGGTAAACTAATGTCTACAAATTATTCCAATATAATTTTCTTAGATTCGAGTCCTCAGTGATACCCATCCAGTACAGAAACTCTGTTCTGTGGAGTGGAAGAATGTCACAGAGTGGAGACAAGATTTGTGTTGAATGGGTAGGAATCATAACAGAGATTCAGCAAGATTCTGATTCAATAAGTAGAATTGAAACGATACCCAACTCTAGTGATAATGCAAGATAAACGATCTTGCCTGGTGTAGGGGATTGTGCAAAGCAAGCCAATGCTGTTGGCACAGGCAATGGGGTAGCGAGCACATAGAGACACTACAGAGGTCATGGTCTCCCCAAAGGCCTCCTGCACCTGCTCTACCATTCCACCACAGGTCAGCTCCTCAATCCTGCACAGATGGCACACAATCACAGGACAAGAATCATTCAAACATTGTTTTACTCTGACACTTGTATTGTTTTATATTGTAATATGATGACACAATTGCACATGCATCCATATAATGTTTATAGGTTAATGTGTATACCTATGTGTGTGTGTAGAGTATAGTTGGATTGTTACCATTTTTATAGCCCTGTTCTATTACCTTGGGCCACTTTGCAGTACCATAGTGACAGGCCCCACCAGGTGCGTGACCCCACCGACTCTGACAGCAGCAGTGAGCAACTCCCTCATATGAACAAGTGCCTGCTTCCGTGTGCTGCCACGTCTCCAGCGTGTCTGCGCAGCAGACAGGAAACTGCTGCTTGATACCTACAAAAATTCCAAGCACAAAATATCTCAAAGTCAGATCAGAATTCACCTTTTCAACATGATCATGCATCCCTGGCAACAAACAAGTCAATAAAAAAAGGAGTGGGTGATGAGTAAGAGACTTACAGCCTGATCAGGTGTAGTTCCAATAAAGGCGAAGAGCTGTCCCAGCAGCACACTGTATGTTGGTTTGTCACGGTTGTCCTCTATGGCCAGTGACTGCAGCAGGGTAAATGAGCTGCTGCGATGACTAGTAGGGTGGTGTCGCCTCCTAAAGGCAGATCAACAAGTAAAGGAATAAACTCAACCGCAGTTCACTTAAGGATTCTTTAACACTAAATATATCAAACAAATATGGAAAAATACCTTTGGGGAGCATGCGTAAACTCCAAGTCCTGGTTAGCAATCATTTCCAAGTCAGAGGGTGCAGACATGCTGCGTAGAAAGACCGGCTGCTTCACCATGGGGATCACTGTCTTGGCATCTGACACTGACTTAGAGGCTAGAACAAAAAAAATCAGAGGACTTTTGTCAGAATCAACTAACAGACACACACACTGAAATGAAAATACTGCAATAAGGCAAGGAAATTAATTCAACTCTAACTCCAGTGTACGTTACATAACTGTACCCATAGATAAATAAGGACACTAGCTTATGGAAACTTCCATAGAGTTTTTGACAACATGAAGAACAAATCTCTAAATCCTTAGCAACTAATTTGTAACATTAGGAAGATGACATGTACCTGGACCTGGTGTGCCAGCAGGTGTGGTGGTTAGGCTTCTGCAATGTGGAGCAATGGTAACATGGAGCAGCAGCTCAGTGCGGTTCATCAGACTCTTCACCAGTGCCTTAGTTTTGGCCAGTGAGGTGCTACTTCTGAGGTGCATGGTGTTTACCTCCTGAAAGAACTTCTCCCTGTTGATACAGATACATGATGTTACTGGAAAAACTGACCCATAACAACTGAGATAATGTCATCTGTTCTAAGTATTAGAATAAATTACTTGCCTCAATGCAAGGACAACATTTTCCAAATCACTAAAATCGAGTGGGACCTCCTTCAGGGAGCAAAGTAGTTCCAGCTCCTTAATTTTGTTCTAGTACAAGAAAAACAATACATTATGAAAATCAAACCAAAGGGTAGTGGTACTAGTATAATCTCTAGAGCAAAGGTTGTAAATTGTGTGTGTGGGGCAGGGTACCTCAAAGAAGTGGTAGTCGTGAAAGAAAGGAGCATTGTTCTCCAGCTTTCCCTGATGGGCCTCCTCTACCTCATTCTGCCACTTCTGCTCCAATTCTGCGACACTCTGAAAGCAACACACAAGATAATTAGACACAGAGTAAGACTCCCACTTTCTGTTTCTGTTCATACTGGTAGCCTAATTTACTTTTTTTAACCTAAACTCAGGTCTTCTGTTCAGCCTCATTGATAGCCTCTTCCTATATTTCCGGTTTGTATTTTAATATACTGCCCATGATGAAAATCTCTGCAATTTGTTGTCATATCAGCAGGATCCTGGTGATAAGAGATTTAATAAGGAAGTGTAAATATGCCCACTACAGCAACTTCCAAGCAAATAAATATAGCTTTGCACATGCAATACCGTACAAAAGTAATTCTCTATCAATCCTATTCTGCGCAGCCAACAGGAAGTACTTTATTAAACTATCTAACCTACAACTTTCTTGAATAACCTAATTAAAAACAGAAAAAAATGACAAACAAGCACAGTGTGCACAGTGCATCTTTTTTGTAAAAAAACTTTACTGTGTAACAGAAGCTCACCTGCAGCTGTCGCTCCATAGCATTGATCTTCTTGAATGTCTCTGCCATGATCTTACAGACTAGGTCATACTCCTCTGCATGATCCTCACGGTATTGGTAGTTGACAAGTGACTGAAGGGCATCCACCAGGCTTAGATGTTTTATGACACAGGATACTATAACCTCCTCCATAACATCTGGCCTGATCACCTCCCTTAGAGAAAAAAAAAATGGTTGAGCAGAAATGTTATGCTGTCGACAAGAAAACAAAACCTAACTTTATCAGTGGCATGCAGTGACATGACGATCACCCCCCTCAGCCAACAAACACAGAAACTAACCAAC
Source organism: Lepomis gibbosus (assembly GCA_029875015.1). Taxonomy (NCBI): domain Eukaryota; kingdom Metazoa; phylum Chordata; class Actinopteri; order Centrarchiformes; family Centrarchidae; genus Lepomis; species Lepomis gibbosus. Next base: position 26,489 of record JAPMOB010216365.1, on the reverse strand, counting down.
TATGGATTCTATGAAAAGGATGAGCTGCAATATGAAAAGAAAAATGAATATCTTGAAAACAACCATTGGAACTAAATCAGAAATTCACTGTATGAAGCTGTATAAGCTGGAAGACAAGATTTTAAAGCAGGATGTGTCAGTTAAATCAATATCGCAAGGACTTCAAAGGATATTCTGATCCTCAGTGGACCAGTCTACAAAAATATTTATATCTTATTACATAATTCATTTCTAAAACTGTTCTCTCGGTTCTTTACAATTACACAGTCTTGTGTGCTTCTTCACCTCTCTTTAGTCTTAAGCAATGTTTGTTTCTCTTTCTGTGTACAAGGATGTCACATGCATGCCCTCCTGTACTGTGACGGCACAACCCTCTTACTTTATGCTAGGACGGAACTGTGGTCGAGCCCTTCCAGACACCTCTCGTAGCCTACCCATGATGCCTGGAGGGAGGCGGATACGCGGCAAGTCAAAGTAGGTCCCTGGCATGAGGCCTGGGGGTGGGATGAGCACATCAGACGGGTAGGTGAACTCCCGGTCCTCCTCAATAGTGAGTGGCAGAGGTGAAGGGCTGGGCGTGAGGGCAGGAGAGATTGCACCATTTGATTCCACCTGCCACTGACACCTAAAGAAAAAAAACAAAGCTTATCACCAGTCTGTCATCTTGGCTGCCAGCAGTTTTGCTACATATCACTGAGAAATGGGTAGATATTCTTACACTGTGCTATATTTAATCACATAAGCAATATCACTGGGAGACATTTTGTGGTATTTTCGTTCAGCTGTGTCACCTTTGCAGCAGCTTTGAGCAGAGCAAATCATGGCAAGCTTCCTCCTCTCTTGTCACCTCTGGCCCGTTATAAAGAATGCGGAGCATTGAGCAGGCTAGCACGGACAGACCCAGTGCAAGGTCTGCCAGGAAGGGCAGGCCTCCAGAGACATCCTCCGATGACTCCTAAAAACAAAATAAAACAGCATCTTTACAATTAGCTGTTGCGCTTCATGTTCCACACTGCCTGTTTGAAACAAGAATACAATACATATGTTTGTGCCAGTGCTCCCACAGTTTACCTGCGCTCTGACAGTACAGGAGAACCCCCACATAGCCTTGTCAGGGGTGTTGTGTTCACGTCCACTCCTCATCTCAAAGGAAAATGTCACAGTGTCTCCTTCAACCTAAAAGAGTACACAGAAAAAATGAAGCTCTTTCGGATTGTATGTGCACTGTATGTTCACTGTGAATGTGTGTGAAAAGAACAGTTTATTTTACCTTGACAAGGTCTTTGGGCCATCCTGTCCCCAAAACACTGCGGCTGCCATATCCCAGAGTGTTCCCTCCATATTCTGTTACTTTACGACTGTTGGTGTTGGGACCAGCATAGATAACCAACTGAAATTTTAGAGAATACATTGAGTGTAAAATATCCCCAACCAGCACTTTGCTATGCATGAGAAATTGCACACAAAGCATGTTAAGAACTACAAAGAATGAAGGACTTTGTGCCTACAGTTAGTGTATTGTAAGAGTCAATACCTTGTCATAGTCATACTGTGAGGAGCAGCGAGAATCAAAGCGAAGGTACAGGCAGCGAGCTCCTGGGATGTGTACTGTCTCCTTGAACTTGTAATTGTCCCTCACTGGGTGCACCGTCTCTACGGTCTTCCCAGCAGCCCATGGTGCAGGGATCTTCAATCCAGTCAGGAAACCAGGCTCCTCCCGTTCGTCAAGTATTCTAATATGAAGGATGCAAAAGAACAGACAAAACAGCTGGTACTTAAGTTACCATATGCTCTGGAACAATCATGATGAAAGAAGATTTTCCTCTTTAAAATCCTAAATTATGCAGCAAAGCGATCCATTATTTAATCAGATGGATTAATTGCTAATTCATTTTTAAGATTCTTAAGGGGGACCTTCAGAAACCTTACTTGTCATCAGCAGCACATGCCTTCGCCCCCTGCCCTAAAGAACCACCCATAGCTGGAGGCTCTTCAGTGAAAAGTGGAGACTGAGTCTTTAGTAACAGCGCAGTCTGGAAAACAGAGATTGAAAATAAATACTTAAATGATGACCGCTTTTTCTACTTAAGGAAAAACTTTTTATTTAATGCAAGAATTGCCTTTTGGACTGGCAAGGCTCCAACCTGGCTGGTGTAGAGGACCAGCTGCACCAACTGAGGCATGAGGGCGTCAGCTAGAGTGAGGGTCTGCAGGTTGGGGTGCATCAGAGAGGTGAGCAACACTGGCAGCAGGTGCCCAAGCATGGTGGCCTTGGTTACCTGTTCCAGGCCTTTCAACCTGAACAACAAGAAGAGAGGTGGGAATTTAAGGTTAAGGAGATGGATGCTAGGCAGAAAAAAAGACAATGGGCACATTTGAAAAGTTCAAACAAATCCACAGTGATTTTAAAAACCTGTGTCCATAAATGATTTCTCATGCACTCTTTCATTTAAAAAAAAAGGACGCTACAGCATTACTCAGGTTTAGCTAAATCTTGTTTCACAGTGAAATAGAGCATTAGAGCCAACCAAGAGAACATAATGTCTGGTTTTATTTCAGTTAGTCAGTTACATTATGGTAATATAGTTAGACACCACAGACTGACCTGTCTGCTCAGGCAATATAATAAAATAAGTGGCTAGAGGACTTAAAAAAAGGAATCCAGCATCCACTCTGGCCGACTGAAAAGGTACTGTTAAAAAGATATACTTAAAAGTTTACCTGGTTTCTCTGTCAGGGATGTCGCTGTTAATGAGAGCTGTGGTCACCTGCTGCAGGGTCTCCAGCACTTCATCACACCCCACCAGGATCTTGGTTGCTAGGGCCAGGATACTGGTTTGCAGCTCCTGAGGACCACACATAGCATAGGCCCACACTTACGTAACCACTGCTTTCAAGATTTTTAATGATCATGTCTCTTTCATGCAATATGGAAAGTCTACACACTTAATGTCCATACTTTTATTCCAACAAAAAACCTCTCCATATTTTAGCACATTCTGAGCTGTTGGATTAAAGATCAGACTGTTCATTTTATCAGTAAACGTGAATAATGATATTTAAAACACACACATCCCTTAGTTAACACACCACTCTTAAATGATATCACTAAAACTGCAATGAACATAAATTAATATGCAAAGGTAAATTACCCTCCCGTTGTTCCGTTTGGGGCCGTTAGTCTCTCAAAGACAGACACAAAAACAGACTCCACGTGCAAAAAGATAGGGGTAACTAAAGGGGGTGTTTACCTGTACCTTCATTGTTTCCCCTTGTAGGGAGCTGTCACTGTCGTCGTTATCATCCGGACGGATAAGAACAGTGTTACTGAGGAGGTGATTCTGAACAGCCATGAGGTAGCGGAGACTAGGTGAGACGACCTACGGAGAAGGGAAAACCATCTCAGGTTTATAAAAGTGCATGTGATCTTAGTCGGAACAGACGGCATTTTTGGTGCTGAACTGATATTCATACTGGCACAGTGGAGAGCAACTTCTGGAAATCGTCTCGAGCGACAGTCTGACATTTGGTAATGAGGAGGCAGGATTCACGGACTACAGTCTTGAGGATGCAGTGCAGCAGCTCATCACTCAGTCTGTAAAAGAGACAGATTTTTAATACTTTAAACAAATGAATACCTACAGAGAGCTAACCTAAGTTTTACAGCATGATATTGTTCTGTGTTGGAAATCAATAGCTATGGGGGAATGATGTTGCACATTATAGTTAAAGGATAGCCACTTACCTGTAGTGGTCATCTTCTTCACTCCCAAATCTATTTTTCTGAAGTTGGTCTGCCAAGTTGGTAAGGATAACATCACGGAGCTGAGACAGGCCACTGTTCCTTTCACCTGAGTGTCACACACAAACACACTGACTATTAGACATATTCACCCAAAACAGTTTCAGTGCCAGTAATATTAAAAGTAGATATTTTTCATAGTCACCTTCAGTTAAAACCAGTTTCAGCAGTTTGTTGAGTTCAGCCTCACCCTGATACAAAGTATTTAGGCCTGAGCTACAGAGACAGAGGGAAAGTAAACAAAGAAGGCCCATTATTTACATAGATTATACAAAACACCACTTTATCTGTTCAGTTCAGTTTTATATATGACTTACCTGATGGCCAGGCACACTTCTCTCTGAATCTCTGCTCCTATCTGATCCACTGGAGCCATGAGTAGCTGCCACAGGAGTAGGCCTGAACGACGCACACTCTCCCTATTCTGCTCCGACTGAGGATTAAAAAACCTAAACACCACCTGGAACAGACCGACAAAAAAATAAATGAACTCGAGTCATTTTCTGCAAAACTATCCCACAGCTCTACCTGAAACTGACCTGGAACACCACCAAGATGCAGCGGATGATGCATGTATCTCCATTGACCATTGCCTTCTCCATAATGTCACAGATGCTGCTGAAGTGACGGGCCTCAATAGGATGTTGTTTACCCAGTAGGGCCCCCAGGGGAAGGCTGTTGCTGCTGGCCGCCAGGAGGTTGAGCTGGTGGATGCACATAGCTCCTACATGATGAAGCAGCTGGTTGATCACCTCGCCAGTGGCCACAGTTTCCTCTGTGAAAGGACAAGTTTTCTTCAAATTTTTCACTTGACAGAACAAATCTGATGGTTTCAGTGTAATTTTTATCTACCTTTGGGTTCTTTAATGACATGGCTGACACCGAGCCTATGGCACACATGATGAAAGGCTTGGTTCCCAGGATTGCACCATTGATCTATGTAATCACTGGAGCAGGTCCAGATCAAGTTGTTCAGTGCATCATAACATGCTCCTACGACGCAAAAGATTACATAAATAAATGTCACTTAAATTGGCAATGCATTGACACATAACAGTAGAATGTGACATAAGTTGAGCTCACCTAGCCCTGCCACCTGGGCCCCTCTGCCTAGAGAACTGCCAGGAGCATCAATGAGGTCCGCGCGGCTGCTGAACTGACCGTCAGCCAGGTTAAAAACCAGGCTGGAGGCTAATACTGACCAACAACAAAAAGTTAAGTGAATAAACTAAACTAATCACTGACAACAGTTTCTGCAATTAAAAAAACATTTTATTACATTTTTATTATTTAATTACAAATTGTGCAATTTTACCTGAGCTTATAAATGCCTATATTTAAACATTATGTGTTAATTCTAACTCTATAACTCAACTTGAAGTTGTATTCAGACTATCATTAGGACACTAGCAGTTTAACATGATTTCTTCTTGACTTTTCCAAAGTCTTTGTTTTGTATCTTTACGTTAAATTACATTTCACATTAGCTCTAGCTTTTTGAGAAAAATCACAGAACAGTGTCTGTGTGTGCTCTTACTTTTGAGAGAGGATAGGCTGCTGGTACCTCCAAATAGGGAGCGTGTCGCAGAGCTCCCCGATACACCGGGAGGCGAGACCAGCATCACTAGATAGGTGCCACACACATACATAGGAGTCTTTCTCAGGGTCTTTAGAGGGAGTCCACAGCTAGTGTTGACAGCTATAAAAGAGACAAAGAAAGACAAAGAGAGACAAACAAAGAAATGTCACCAGAAAATATTCCTATGATCATATAATCCACATGAATTGAACATTAAAGTATAGTTGATTGTTGGAGGACTTTGCTGATGAATTACCAGACTGTTCCTCTTTGACAGTGTTGGTGATTGCAGAGCCTGTTAGAGCAGCCAATGTGGCAGAATGGGAGGCCCGGAAGCGTGACATTCGACTCAAGAGAAGCTCATTCAAGCACTTTGAAGACTCGCCTTCCTTGCGAGTAAGAATAACCCTCTCCTGCAAAATGTCTGCAACACACAATCCTGTGTGCGTCTGCACGATGGACAGGAGGGAGAGAAAAGGTCAAAGATGGACCACAGACTAAACAAACTGAATAAAGCTGAAACTGTATAGAGCACTGCATATAGTACTCACAGCAAGGTGAAAGACATCCATGAAAACGGAGTGGCCTTTCTGCGTCTTCTCATTCAGACTGGCTGGGGACCAGATCCAGTACAGGTAGGTTCCATCTGAGCAGAGGTGCAATGTGGTCATGCTGCTGCCCACAGGGAAGTGATGTGGTGGCATGGGGACAATCTGGCACACCTGAAAAGGGCAGAGTGAACATTAGCCTTGGCCTTGGCTATGCTTGTGAATTCAACTGGATTTTTAAGAGCTCATTGGATTTTAATGGCCACAAATAGACTGAACATAGCTTTTTATCTTTGTATAAGATGTATGTGAGGCGCAGGTTGAAAATAATATGGAATAAGACTAATAATGTACAATTTACTGATTGAGTCAACATCAAATTCAAAATAGTGGAATGAAAGTATAAGTACCTGGAGGGTGAAGGGGTCAATGACCTGGCACAGCTGATGAGGCTTGGCATCAAAGGAGGAGGGCCGATGGAGGAGGCGACCACTGCTGAAAACCACCCAGCCAGGCTCCAACTCTTCATTTCGACAGTACACAAAACCCCTACACACACAAACACAGAGCATTTATTCCTGTGTTCTGGATTGTGCTCATTCGAATACTTAATTTTTCTGATTTAAGGTTGATTTTTTTTTGTCGGGGACCCATAAGCCATTGCTAAGAATTGTGGCAATTCCGCTAGGTAATTGCAGTAGTGTGGTTCCAACTGAGTCTCTCTACTTAAAGAAGTTTGTTTTCCAAGTTATGTGTTATTACTTAGGAAGAATTGAGAAAATAGATTATTCTAGCTTAAAAAGTAGCTAACTCACAGGCCTCTGGCGCATGCATCTTTTCAGCAAGTTAAAAAATAAAAATCACGGGCTCTTTGAATTCAAAAAACACATTGTGGAAAGAAAGTGCCATCTGCTTTCAAATTCGATAATTTGCTTCCACAGCATGGAATTAACATACAGAGCACACAACGCCCTTTTATTAAAAACCAAATCAATTTAAGACAGTTAGTGAGGATGTGACTGTGTACTGCAGATAGTTGAATGAAAGACGGACAGGAAATGACGTAGAGCCATTGTTGCCTTGAGGTGCAGTGATAAGGGATATTTTTAGTGTTTCTGTCTTTCTCTCTAGCTGCTCTCTGAATGCTGCGGATACGGCAGGTTGGAAGGAATGACACATTACCTCAGTGTCCCATGTAAACCAGAGCCCAGTTTGCTGAGTCCTCTCCCAGAGGAGTTGGTGGTATAAAGATAAAGCCCGTCTGTGGCTAAACAGCGCCCCAGGTCAGTGTCTGAAAGGCACATGGACAAAAAGAATTCAATATAAAGGTTAACGACAGACAGATGACAGATAATCAGAATTAAAAGTAGGGGGTGTCTCAATAGGGGAGTGGACCAAGTGGAAAATCAGGATGCTAAACAATGTCTTGGCATCGGTTTGCTTTGCTTCATTTTTCATTGTGAGGAATGTGATGCCTCCAGAAATCTGGCTTAGAACCGATATAGAGTCAGGTTAACTAAAATGTGACTATGCCAACCTTGTCTACGGATATATGCCCCGATCAGCTTCCATCACTCTACAGGGTCAGCTGATAGATTGAGCCTTTGCTTTATCCCTAAACCTCACAGTCACAGCTCTTCTCATCAGTTTCAACATACACCCTATACTCGTGACTATACATACATATACAGTAAAATGAGCCTTGTACCAGGCAATGCACTCTCCTCCATCCATTTTCGTTGGGATTTCACATACATCATGAATTCCAGACAAAGGGAATTATAAATAATATAAAGGTGAATACATAAATCAGAAAGCAGGGCAGTTTTATGTTGGAAAATTTGACACGAGGGCAGTCCTCTAGCTAGAAAACTAGATATACAGACATGTACTGTTCATATTTTTTTGGTGTTACAAATGTAGAGGCAGATCACACAAATGTTCTTTGAAGGGTTTTTTACCTTTTGTCTCTGCTCCTCCAGCAGAGTTATCAGGTGTGGGCAGCATGTCCTCAAAACCCCAGGACACACTGTGTTTGCCCCCCAGGAGGCAGGATGGAGAGCCTGGGCCTCCTTCTAGGAGCAAAAGTCTGAAGAAGGAGAGATAAAAAGTGGTTAAACAATGGGGAAAGTCACTAATAACTATCTTTAAGGTGAACTGAAGTAGTGTCCTCACCTGTACAGGACATCTGACACAGGGAGCTGGCCCAGATCACTTTGTTTCTGCAGCAGGTGAACTGTGTGGATGAAGGTCTTCAGAGATCCCCTGGAGAATAGTTTGGCAGATTAGTCAGGAGGCCTCAGCATGAAACATATTTGAAAGTTTGATGTTAAGCAGTATTGTAATTGTAAGTAAAATAATACTTGTAGGGGATCCGATGTAATGTGCTGGGTATTAAAGTGTAATGTTTTTGTTAATCTGAATAAAAAGGATCTTTTCCATTAGAATGCAGCAGAAAGACTATTTTACACTGCGACTCTCTGCAGGGTGATAATGAGCAAACACCAGAGCCGTTGCTTCATCCAAGACTACCCTATTAACTGAACACATTCAAGCAATTCTATATTCAGCAGATCAATGCAAGACCTGATTTACTGGAGTGTTATTGTGGTATTATCTGATGCAAAAGAAGCAAGGTTTGTAACTGGAGCTTTGGAAAACATCTTCAACTTGAAATAAAAAAGAAAGCGAAAGGATCGATAACATGTTAATATTGATTGATACTTTATTTTTACGGTCAAACACCTCACATGCCACCAAATCTTTGTCGCAGCAACAGAGCTCTGTTGCTGTGACAAACAAAAGACTTTTTACTTGTGCATCAACAACATGTCACTTTGTTTGTTTGATTCAGTTCATGTTCAACACAGATGAGTCACATGTTTGTGTCCCCTTCACTACCTCACTATGTAAACATCTTAACAACTGACATCAGAGCACATGGCTTTGCTGTCGTTCTGCTTCCTTATCCCTCTCACATAGAGAATTTACTGTCCCATCAGAGGTGAAGGGGAGTAAAGCTGATAGCACTTTAATTAGCTCCCACTGTCGGTGAATAGGCACCAGGGCTGGACGGTTCCCCACAACAAAGAGCTCTCAGCCTCAACAGAGGCTGAACAAAGAGTGGAGAGTTCTGGTTTTGACAAGTTAAGATCAGTTGTCACCAGCAGATGCCATAGTTCGGGCACAAATGTAAAAAGAATGGGAAAAAAGGAAATTCTGCTCTTCTGCGGGCTAGGTGACAAACGCAAAAAACATCAAATCAATTTTTTATTTTCTGTTTAACTTTTTTGTTGTTGATTGGTTTCTTTTGCATGCGAGCAAAGAACAAGGCAAATACCTGTTAAAAAAACATCAGCACTACCCCTTCCTATACGCATATAACACACTGACCATGTCTCTCCCAAGGGCCCTCCGCTGCCGCACCATGGATTTCACAAGTTTTAGAATAAAGCTAAAGCAGGAGCCAAACAATACAACTGTCTTCTGTATTAGTATCAATTTCAAACAGCACTTGTAGCTCATGCTAACAGAGCACAGTTTAGACTACAGCAAGCTCTTGTGTCTTGGTTGTGAGCACTAGTTTGAGGTCATAACATCAGAGCACTCCATTGACACAGAGCTGACAGAGAGCAGGAAGTCTGTTTTTTCCCCACATGTTTCAGGGCGTATATGGAAATGTAAAAACCCAAATATCCTTTATCTAATTATGCAAACATAGAAGCAAGACTGCTACAGTTTGTTTTGGGTGGTTTTGAGCATTGAATCAGGCATGAACATTCATGTAACATGCACACTGACAAGAGAGAAGTGAGAAAGTAATCAGTTAGTCAGTTATGTGCTTATTTCAAATGTGGCAGTCAGAACTAACTGACCTGCTTGTGAGTAGAGTTACCAATTAAGTAATAACCCTTTACTGAATATTGTTGGTCCAATATACTGTCTACAAGAGCCAATAGAGGGAGCCTAAGAATTGTGAAGGTGAAACAGCAAGGGGAAAATGCATGGCCTCACCTGGCACAGGCGAGTGCCACAAGCGCAGCAGCAGCGTTTTCTCTCTGTCTGTGTGTGTAGAGAATCTGCGTCTGAGCCTGCCCCTGCTGTTGGCCTGACTCCTGGGCACCATCTTCCAGCCAGGAGCAGAGCAGCCCCTCCAGGCCATTGAGGCAGTCAGCGGGCTCTTTGCTGAGGCTGAGTGGCTGACAGTCCCGGAGGCAGGCTAGCAGTACCTCTGCAGTGACACCGCAGAGAGCCGGGTCACTGCGGGTCTGAGACTGCAAAAGGGGGAAGACGAGCAGCAGACCGACACGGGAGGTGAAGGGCGCCTGCTCTGGTTGCTGGAGCAGACCTTGTCTTTTGAGCAAGGCCAAGGTCTCCTCATCAGCCCCTCCAGTTCCCTCTCGCTCCTGCTGCTCCTCCAGGGCCAGCTGCCGCTGCGCCCCCCACAGGCCACGCAGTGCATTGAGACGGTACTCCAACAGGCGTGCATATGCATTGCTCTGATTCCCACAGACAGCACGTAGACGCTCTGCAAGCTCCACCGGGTTCTTCGTCTCAAATGTTAGAATCTGGAGGAAAGGGTAGACAGCAAGGAAGGAAATAAGGCAAAAATATTTACATTAACAACAGTCACCACTGTGACACTTGGTCTGCAGCTTTTAGAAAAGAATAAACTTTAGAGATGGCAGGGAAGACAACACTTTTAAGTCAGGGGGAATACTTAACACTTACACTTCTTAATACTTAAGAAATATTAATTCAAATATGACTTGACTTGAATTTTGACTTGAGAAAAACACAACATGTTCTACTTTACCTGAGAATAATTTAGCAGAACATTTGGCTTTATCCATCGTCTATTTGTTTAGACAGTGAGATGTATTTTTGTTTTTTTTTTAAACAATGGATAAGGCAGGTCTACCATCAGCAGAGACATTGTAGGCTAATATGAAGCCAACATTTTAGTTTACAAGCACGCTTATTATTTCTAATATGCCACTGATTTATCCGTAGAACTTACAGCATTTCACAGTACAGCTATGAATCAGAATAAACTGTGTCTACAGTTCCTTGGACTATGAAATAATGGTTGGAGATAGCAAGGCACATTTGGGATAGCCTATCAAAAGTGAAACAATGTGCTTCATGTGCACGTAGGCAGCATTTCAGATATTGATTACACTCTGTGGCGCACGAATCATGGACTAGAAAAAAATCCATTATACCATTTAGCCGGCACAATCTGTATTGATTCAGCTTCAGAAATGCTACTAATGTTACAGTAACACTCTTTAACTGGATGCTAGGCATTCTCCACCTTGCTCTGCAAAACACTGCTGCAAGTGGATAAAAATAGTCAGCATCACAACACACCTACGAAAACAACACAGAATGACCCAGTCAGTGTTAAAGCTGGACACAGACAAGACCAGAAATGTAGAGAACCCGAACATAACTGAGAGTAAAAAGACAAACCTATGATTTGGTATGAGCTACCACCTACATGAATAAGTGGAAGACAAGAAGACATGTTTACTCTATTTGTATTTCAGCTTTGCTTTATAAACGTGAAAATGATTTCCAGATTTCCAGATTCTCCAACTGTACCTTGTTGTAGGTCACCATGATTGTCATTGTTAGAATACCTACAAGGGAATACTGCCAGCTAAGATTACACCAATATAAGTACAGTAGAAAACAGCCCTACTGCTTAACTAAACAGTTAGCGACATCTTGTGCATTTTCCCAGGTGAAAAGTCCAGCTGTCCCTTTACATGCCTTCAACAGCACATCCACATAGTTTCTTCTTGTTCTAGAGCAGCTTAAACAAAAAGCACAAGATCAGAAGCTGTGTTACTGCATGTCTATTCTGTTGAGCTTAACAAAATAAAAAACGAAGAGTGAGGGGTCAAATTGAAACCTGCCCATTCACGTTCATTAATTAACCAGTAGTTTGTCATCTGTCAGAGCTGCTGATTGAACATATGGACTAATATTAGCAAAAAGAAATGACATGTGTCTGATTGCAGAATAGTTAAAGAGCCATCAAAACAGCCCTGCTGTTATGCAGCTGTTGTGCAGCTGTTGTGTTTCTAACACCAATAATGTAATAGTTTGCAGCTTATTGTGGTATTAATACTAGTACTGAATAATGCTGGACTGATTTAAGAGAAAGGCATTGATCATTTTTAGCACTAGAAAAACAATTTTGGTCAGTAGGTTAGAAGTTAGAGGACAAAAGAAGTTAAGCTGTAGAAATACAGCCAGCTTAATTTGTACAGTTGAATGCACGCCGCTGTACATTGTACAAATTAAATCAAGCAGGCAGTGTCTGTTGATGAGCACAAAAGCCTTACACCAATCTCTGCATACTCCCTGTGTGAAAAACATTTCCCACTATAAAGTGCGGAACTGTGCCAACATGCCACTTCTCCCATTATAGAGCTATTAGCACACTGTAAGAACATACTAGAACAAACCCATGTGTCTACCCATAAGTCTATTTATTTAGCTTGCTATATGTTGACCAAATAAAATATTGTCATAATAAAACACCTTTAAAAGACATTTGTACACCTAAACCAGGAATTTGCAAGCATACATAAGTGACATAAATGTCATCAAGTGGAGATCCTGAATTGGGAATGGTTGATTGTAGATGTGGACTGGTTAAAATCTCAATGCTAGATTAAATAAAACATACAGGAATGGCAAAAGTTAGATAATGGCACTACGCATATTCTGGCTAACATACATCGTTAATGTTAGTTTTTTCCATCACTTTCAGTCATTGTCTAATGTTTATCATTCTCTACCACCGACCAGACAACAGCTCATGGACATGTGACATGAGTACAGCGGCAAATGTACTCTACAGACTACGAGTTCTAGCTTTATGACATGGTAGAGTACCGAAATATCGAGGACCCAACATTGTTTAGGTCGAAGTTTCCATCTGCATCACAGTAAAGTTTCCTCAATCTAACAACAAGGTCACATCCGGTTTAGATTTTGCCTTCAAAATAAAAGCCCCCATACAATGAAAAAAGATGTTAAGGTACGTTTCCTGCTTTGCACAAGTCACAAAACACATTTTATGTTAGTGCATAAATGTAACAGTTGAATAAATGTGGGAAATTGTACACAAAAACCCACTGAGCCATGCACCATGCATGACATATTATAGCTTATTTGTTGTTTAAACTAAAGAACAAAGATAAAGGGTCAAATAAAGCGTTTTTATGGTCGCTGTTGAATATGCTACACTTCACATCGATCACAAAACACTTGAGATTAAGTGCTGTATTAAGTGGTGCTGCTACATTTTCACTAACTTACTCCAATACCACAAAAGCTATGTCATCTTCAGTTATCAAAAGTCTGTGTATTGTCAGATACAAAAGCCAACATGTTGAAAATAAGCCTCTCCACACGGCCATTTATGGCCCGAATGAAATGTTTACAGTTTGGTGCAGTTTGAGAAGTTGCCCCCCACCCCCGCGCATAGGAAAGCTGCTGCACTGGCATTACTAATAAAGTTGAAGCTGTGCAACTTGACACCTGAGGTACAGAGGTGACACGAGGTGTGCACCACCTAATATGCAGATTGGGTTATTTGTACACAATAGCAAATATAACATAACATGGCTTTCAAGTCCCATTAGAAGAAACACTATAATCTAGTTTTAACCTCTACACATTGCTGCAATTGCGATTATATTACAGCCGGTTTGCATAACTTATATTTTGAAAGAAGTGTCAGAAAGTGAGTGGACAACGGGTGTTTCCTTGACAGTGGGTCAATAACACGCAGGGCAGGAAACTTGCAAACGTTAGCCACCGTTATCTCTGAGGGTATGTTTCAGCTGATAGTGAAACCACATGTATAAGTTACATTTTAAAAAAATACACCCTTATCAAAACAGCAATCGTGTGTTTCCGTATATAAACCTTTGTGCGTGTGTGTGTGTGTGTTTATGTTTGTGAGATTGCTTTTACCTACCTCTTGCTCGGTGTCACCCTGCTCCGACACTCCAATTTCACTGGGCAGTTCGGCCAGATCTGTGACCCGAATTAGTCCGTCGTGGAGGAAAATGGTCTCCTCCTTCACCGAAAGCCACTGGGACGAATCCACGGCCCCGGAGCCCATCGCTCTCTCCTCCGACAGTGATGCCAAAGGGGTCGAACATTAAAAATTCAGTAACAGAATGACAGAAACGCCCTAGCTATCCTGCTAGCGAGCTACAATAACATAACTGCCATTACTGTCGCCGTTTTATCTGACGATGGCGTTTCGCAAAACAGACTGTGGTAAGTTACTAAGGTGCAAGCTAACGGAGGGCAGCCAAGCAGTGAAGAGGCAGTGGTGGCAGCTCCTCTTCACATAACATGGGTGGTCGTGTCGTGCTAACAGTGGTGGCTAGCTGTCTGGCTTGGAGCTAACTTACCGTACGGTATCGTTATAACGTTACCGAGCAGAGTGGGCGTGACACCCGTACTAAAACCGTTATTGCGCCGCACGGTTAAAACGACAGTCTTTTCAGGACAAAGACTGCATCTGTAGTAAGCTCATTTCACAGATAGGTCTAGCTCCGCTAACGGCCCAGCCGCTGTGTCAGTGGCTGGAGAAGATAATGAGAGTCTCCCAGCTGTCAGTGCGACGCCATGTTTCCAAGGCCAACGAGCTACTCCCAGCATGCACCGCGGCCCAGAATAAAAGCTGTCAAGAATTCACGAGTTCGTTTTGGTGTCTAACGCCACAACTTATTGTTGTGATAATATGACAAGAGACAGTGACCATGATCATCTTAAATCAAACTATGGCACAAGTGGAGTTTTAGCCTATATTTAAATATATATAATATTGCGGATTTATTTTGTGTTTGTCTGTTTTTATTGTATGTTTTTGGACGGGGTGTGTGTCCTTGATAAAAGCTTTGATTGATTGAAACGTCAAGGTTAGGAGGAGATAAGGCGTAGGAGTCATTGTTACCTGTATCTTTCATAGCCTGTACACATCAGACCAAAATGCACATAGGTCTTGCACCTGTATCATGACATATAATTTAATGCACCTTGTCTTGTCAAACTAACTAAACTTGCAGCAGGGGGGCATAAACCTAGAGGGGACTGTAACTATGGTCTGTAAGGGTCCTCCCCCNCCCCTCCACCCCCCGTTTCCTGAAACCTGACCCTGGTGACATTTGTGGGGAACAGAAGGTCTATTGTGTAGTTAAACAGGAATGGATCATACAATTTATTTCACATATCTGATGTAATCAATTTCCGTCTCTCATACCTTGTAAATAAGAAGATACACTGATGCAACACATTGCAAGAGCTGGATTATAAAATGAAAGGGAAGATGGGGTGCACATTGAAGTGGTTGCAGGTCTTACAAATTGTTTTTAACACTAAGTAGTAAAATATATATTACTGTATAATATATTGTAAAATAAGAGGTAGGTAGGCCTTCAGATCACACTACAATGTTTGTCTCCAATACTGAATAATAATTCCTTAATAAGTATGGAGTAGATCTAGGTTTTTTTTCTTTCTTAATCAACATGCAGTGCAGATAGTAGAATGCCACCCTGTGATCATCTGTGAAAATGCCCCTCACACATTATTTTAAATCAATTACTAAATTCAAACATACACACAAAATAAATTATTTTATTACATTTTCAATGCACAATCTTTTCAGTTTTATATTACTGTTCTTTATATTGCTTTTACATTCCAGGCATACTTACAAATATATTATATATAATCCATGATTTGAGTCCTTGAATATTTCCAACACACAGCCATTATACACAATCAGAGAGAAACAGAAAACGCCTGAAATGTAATGGTTATAAAATTCATTGTTGCTGCACATGGCAGCTTAGTCTATAAATCGTGTGAGTTGTGCCATAATATCATATTCTCTTTCCAGCCTTAGGCATCGCTTATAAAGGCGAACAGGAATCCCTTTTCTGTCATCGCTTGAATTTCGCACCAGAGCAGCGTCTCTTTCCTCTATCTTCTTAAGTGCTCGAAGTAGGTCAGAGGCTTTCGTGAAACCTCCAGAACAGCTATAACAGAAACACGTAAAAAGTATTAGAAACAGAACCCAACCTAATAATCTGTTATATAAGCAAACTATGCAAACACATTAGACAGGAGACTGGCACTGCTGTAACTAAAGGTTGTCTGAGATTAACATGAATAAGCGTATCAGAGATTAAAACCTTTTTCTGCTGTGGCATTTTTTCTGCTTTGGCAGTTTAAAGCAGTACTGAGAGACAAAGTCCATCAGTAGCCTGGGGAGAATACTGGGTTGCTTGAAGATTTCAATCTGAACCGCCAAGCTGTAAAATTGACAAAAAAGGCAAGAAGAGGTCATTTATAACATCTCATACTGAAATAAAGTGAGGAAAGGGCAGGAATTAAACAATACAGCATAATGTGTATGCATTTATATGTGCCTCAGAGAGAAAGAGACACAGATAAAGAAAGAGAAAGCTGCCTGTGGGGGCAGGTCTTTCTCCTTCCTTATAACATGCTGTCTTCCTCCTTCCTTATAACATGCTATATAGAGGAAAGAGGAATAACAGTCTTATCATACAAATGTGACTGTTGCATACAGTCGTAGGCGTCACAATGCATAATCAAACGCTGCCAAAGCTGCAATAGCCGGCTTGAGGCCTTAAACCCTTAAAGAAGGTTCAGAATTTTTGAAGTCTGCCTTAAAACAATGAGCAGGTGCCTTATGAACATTGAAGGAGGGTAAGCTTGTCCTTCCCAATGCGCTTTTAATGTGAGTGATGGGTGACAAGATCCACAGTTCTTGTTCAAAAAAGCGCACTGGGCAGGAATCTCTTAGTGGTCAGTATGAACAGGAGGAAGGATTACAGCAAGCAAAACCAGTTTTGATATTTATATGTGCACCTGACAACTGTTTGAAGACAGACTTGAAAAGTCATGAACCTATCCCTTAAGGGTTCCATAAGTCATACTAGTGAGACAGCTGCTGCAGTTTGTCCTGCTGTGACATGTCAAAATATCTGCTGTGAAAAAATGCCGGTATGAAAATTATGCATACCGGTTCACACTGTTATAGCTTACTGGGACACTTAATTGAACGAGCCATTTTTAATGTTATTAGTAACCCCTGTGCATTTCCTACTATCATAATTCTCAGTGTCTGCTGTGAATGTCAGTGTCTGACATGTCTTAAAGGTACAACTAAGTACACAACAATGAAATCTAATCTTTTATAACCTTGCTCCTATTGTTATAGTTTTGGCAAATATGCCTTCAGTTTATTATTAAATTCTACTCTCTGTATCATTGTAGAAATTGTGGACACTCATTGCTGGAAACAGCTTTGTAACTTACAATGGCACCGCCACAATAAGAGTCTTAAGAATGTTCTTTCAATAAAAAGAAGAAAAAAACTCCTGTACCTCATTTAGACCTTCAATGACATTTTGCTCAGAGTTGCCTTGGTTACTTCATCTCACTGCAGCCTGCAGGTTGAACCTCGAAGTAGCTCAGGAATGCAAAACACAGTCATAATGGATTATTGGGGTAAAAACCTTTAGTTTGGCTGGTTCCAAAGATGTGTAAAGCTTTTATTTCCTTGGACTCTGTGGACTAACTTAAGCTGTTTCCAGGAGTGAGAGTAATGTTATGCTGAACTATTGATAGTGTGGCCAAAACACACAAGAAAACACAAAGCAGGAAGTCTCAAGTTATGAAGTTTGAACTTTCTTTTAATGTCATTTTTTATATATACCCCATTTCTACCACAGTAAACACAGCATAGAACAGGTGCCTGTCTAAGTTATAGGAACACTTTAGCTGAATAAAACTCAGTTATCCAACTGTACTCCTTTGTGAAACAACCCCTGGCATATCTTTGAAATATTATAATAGTTACATACATATATAATACCCTCTCGTCTGCAACTGGTTCGAAATGCTGCCAATTGTCTCCTCACTGGAACTCGTAAGCGAAATTACATCACCCTGGTTCTTGCCTCTCTTCACTGGCTCCCAATTCATTTTAGGATTGACTTTAAGATTCTGTTGTTTGTTTTAAAAGTCCTTCGTGGACTAGCTCTAGCCTGTATCGCTGATTTATTGAAGCCAAGATCTGCGAACCAGTCACTTCTTGTTGTCCCTAAAACAAGGCTCAAGAATCAAACTTTCTCAGTTCTCAAACTACTCCTTGGCTTTCAATAAGGGGAAGAGAGCTGTATGTTGCTGTTTTTTTAGGGTTGTACTTGTTTATTTACTGATTTATGTCAATGTACAGAATTTTGGTCAACCTGGTTGTTTTTAAACATGCTTTAAAAATAGATTGGATTGGATAATTTCAGAGAAAAAAGACTGAAAGACAGAAATTCAGAAGTTACCGGCTGGTACAATGACAGTTGTAGGCAGTCTTTGAGTCCATGTTCTGCAGATCATACTTCTTCTCCAAAGGAGGGATTTTGTATTTACAATCATCCAGATGTTTGAGGCTTTTACACAGGCGCCGATTGCCTGCAGGAGCAAACATAAAGACTGGTTATCTCACAAATTTGTATACCCACATTCTTTAAGAGAACTGAATTTAGTCACCTACTGATATGCGTCACACGCTACAAAACCTTTACACTCTCATTTTACTTTCAGGATTTTTTAGTAAGCTGGCATCAGTGGTGACAATTAGCATTCTGTCTTACCTCTAGGGGGCATACTTAGATTGCCTGGTAGCTCAAGCTCCTTAAAAAGGAATGCCATGGGCCACCTTTTCGGTTTCAGTTTAAACTGAAATACTACTACTAATAAAGATTCTGTTAGACTCAGAAACTACATATACTCACCTGTCATATTATGTGATGCAACACTTTGTTTCGGGCCATGTTTTCTTTGTGTGTTTTGGACTTGGGTTGTAGCCATGGGCTCCTGGCTTGTGTGATTCCATAGTAGATGGGAATCCACCTGCTTTAGTGGCCTGTCATCTTTATGAATGGAAGCTGCTCTCTTTAGTTTTGTTGTGACTGGTGTAGCAGAAGTAGCTGTACTCTGGAGTGTTTTCAAAATGTCTTGTTTGGGTGTCTCTGTCGTCTTTTTGGGCTGTAGTGTCTCAAAAGTTGACACTTTGATCTGCAATCCATATGTAGTTGTAGAGGGTGTGACAGCTGCCTTGTGAGAGTTTGTTTTTTGTTCAAGACAACTTTTACAACGAGGCTGAAAAGAGTCACCTTTCAGAGGGATCCCAAGTCCACAACAGCGACTTAGTTTTGAAACTTTTTTGTGAGTTTTGGTCGCTTCTGTGATGGCTCGAGGCAACTGTAACTGGAGTGTTGGCTTCAGTGTTAAAGATGTGCTCCCTGTTGCAGATGTTGTTTGTGGATAAAAGTTTGTGGTCACCTGTGATGGAACTTGGCTTTGCTGTGTAGGGGAAGCCAACAGCCCCATTCTTGTGTTTTTCTCTTTTCCAGCTCTTTTTTTATTTGACATCAATGCTCCACTATTAGAAGCATTTAAAAGAGCCTTTTTCATTGAAACAGTAGTGGTGTGTGCTCTTGATATTGGAGGCATATGGGATGGTGCCACTGTATTCAGTTTCTGGTGTCTTTTACATCCTTTCCCCATTGTCCTTCTGCGGTAGAAAGTGTCTCCTCTGGGTGGGTCTCTGGAGTAACATCTTTGTTCTCCTTTGGGTGTATTGATCACAGGGCTTTTGGTAACATGGTGCCCCTCACTACTTGTTAACTTGTTGCTGTCAGCGTTGTCCCCATATTTGCTTGCAGCATCAGAGGTGTTGTAAAGAAGGGGGCTTTTGAAGATAGCATATGGAGCCTCTTTGGCAACTTTGCACCTAAGGCGAGCAAACATGTATGTTAAATTGATAATAATAAAATAATAAGTAGAATATTATTTAAACTGTATACTATATGTGAAGTATTTTAAAGTTATATAGACCATATTCATTGCATTATTAATTTACTAATGCAAGAAAAAAGGTTAACCATGAATCAATTCTGGTTAGTAAGACTATTTGTTGTGAAAACAGAGCAGAGGTGTGGCACAGTGCCCTTTATGATTTTGTGAGGTTTGTCAGAGTGTCAGGCATGTTGTCACAAGTGGCATATCTGCTGCTCTAGCTTCCTACATCCATAGCTGCACTTTCCACTGAACAAATGTCTTGTTTTACAGAATGGTATGCACTCACTGTCATGTCTAATACGCAGTTGAAGCAACAAGCAACAATGTCAGTGTTTCTCTTACATTCCCCACCAGTACATCTCAGTGCATCGCTTCTGCTGTTTGAGCTCAAAGCAGGGAACCCGCAGGATGTTGAAGAAACTATAGCCAACCATACTGGAAATGGTGTCATTCACACCAAGAAGGCACTGTCGAAACCTGGTGAGAGGTAGAAAAAGAAAACAAACCCAGGTCAAGCAACAGTCAAAATAAACAAACACACGCACACACACACACTCACAGTAGTTAAATATCCTTGAATGCTGCCTCATTTAAGTCAGATCTTTTGCGTAGACCAATCACTTCAGAACAACTAATAACCTTTTAGCTGAGAGGGAAATTCTTTAAATGTGTATCATTTACTTGTGGATGAATTCCAAATTAGAGGGCGAACATATTACACATGCACCTGTCAGCTCTAGATGTGAAGTGAGAATAAGGCAGCCATCTCTGCGGGTTGAAAAACAATAAAGAGGATGGAATGCCCAGCAAAGATAGAGAAAGACGTGTTCACTCTTGACATAGAATATGTATCCGTAGGGCTGTTTGCAGTGATGTATTTATTACTGCTGGATACATAGGAAAATGGCTCATGTTTCTTCTGCCTAAATCACTTTACATTTATTGGCATAGTGACAAAATGATATCATACTGGCATTTCAGAAAGGAGCACATTTTCATTAGTAAAACAGTGGGACGTTTAAGCTATTCCACAACACTAAAATCCGTGTTAGATGCCTGGGGTGTGCATTCTGAGGCTCACCTTTGGTCACAGTCACAATGTGAGACGGTGAAGATTTTGGGGTTGAAGACTCCATAATTCACTGTGAAAGCTGGAATGATATGCAGACAGTGGTCGTGCTCACGGCAGCATCTATCTACACTCTCAAACATCCCTGTGCAGGAGGACAAAACTTGAATTTAGCTTCATAACAAAGGTCGCTTCATACGGAAGCAAGTCCTCAAGCAGAGATCCCTGTCTGATTTAAAATCAAAAAGCTTCAAAGACAGTTGTGAACATTAAAAATGTACAGGTTGTAAAACCAAGATCATTTAAAGAACATACTAAGTCACATCTTTTTGATGTGACTAACATAAGAACGTCCAGCATACTTTCAAATTATTTTTCTTATCATGTATGTTTCAATTTATTCTAATTTCTGTTATTCTATTGCTTAAGTATTTCGTATTGTATTTCTATTGTATTTTGTAAAATAAATGTAACCCTCACGTCCAATTTTAATCAAACCTTGAAATTCCTGAGACAATTTGTGGCAAGCTGTCTACATCACAATTACAAACAATATTTTATATAAATTCAGTTCAATTCAATTCAATAAGACCTTATGATCACTCTGAAATGTCTATGCAAATGGTTCCCTGTTTATTATGGAAGCATATAGGGGACTATATTGAAGTGATAATGAGAATTTGAAAATAAAAATGTTATTCCACAATCACATTATAATTGTCCACACCAAAGGTGCTGTTTAGCTAATTGCATTTGAATATTGTCCACTGTACAGCAGGTTAAACAGTCATAGGTAATGTTTATATCCTGACATTCTAATCTATGAAAACAAATCAAATTCCTCTAGCTCCTTTTCATGCTCCTGATGGCATTTGAAAGAATCCATCACTCCAGAGTTAAAGCAACCAATCAGAGTCATGGGAGGGGTCATTAATATGGTGTCAATCATGGCTTGTGCACCCGCTGCGCAGCCCCCTTGCCTGTGAAATCTTTCACTCATTCAAGCTCAATATCTTCAGCTGGGGCTTCAGAAATTTTGCGAACACAGTGGCTGAGAAACAACCACCAGCAAAGAAAAACACTGCCTATCCCTCCTTTGCCAGAAGCACCATATAGCCTATGTTCGATGCCATGGCGCTTGTATTGACGAGCGGCAAAGAGGCATGATCCATCCATTAATCCATCCTCAACCGCTTATCCTGCATACAGGGTTGCGGGGGGGCTGGAGCCTATCCCAGCTGACATTGAGCGAAAGGCGGGGTACACCCTGGACAGGTCGCCAGTCCATCGCAGTGCCACACATAGACAGACAACCACTCACACTCACAGTCACACCTAAGGACAATTTGGGAAACACCAATCAACCTAGCCTGCATGTCTTTGGATGGTGGGAGGAAGCCAGAGCACCCAGAGAGGACCACGCGGACACGGGGAGAACATGCAAACTCCACACAGAAAGGCCGTGGCAACCGAGGTTTGAACCCACAACCTTCTTGCTGTGAGGCGCCAGCTAACCACTGCCCCACCGTGCCGCCCAAGAGGCATGATGAGAAACAAAAATTTTTGACAGAAAATAAGGGTGTGCTAGGCTGTTTGACGCAACTGCCTCTGAAGTATGGGGCACTCTTAACATTTCAATACTGTCCACTGCAAATTGAATTATTGCATTTTACTCTAATAACACAGACATATGTGTAAAATTATGTTATTGTGGAATTACATTTTTAAGTTTATATTATCATTTTAATATAGTCCCCTATAGGCTTCTATAGTTTATGGTGTTTTGCCAGTGATATTTATCTAATGCTTATGTGGTAGTCAATATTGTAATCACTGCACTTACATTTCTACTTTATGACACATGTATAATAAATAATTTATAATAATTGCATCTTATATTGTATTAATCTACAGTATGTCTAGGAAGTGCTGCTGAAGTGAGAGGTGGTGACAGTTTCAGGGACAAACAGCGGGAGAGGGCCTCTGAAACTCCCCTTAGGTCGGTATTTTACATTCTTTCAGGGAGATCAGACTTGCTACGGCTGTTAGTAGGCCTGTGTTGTAGCTATAGGTCTACATAGGCTACGGCATGGAAATGACACTGTTCATTAACCAGTCCTGCTATGTCTGTATCAGGAGGGAAAGCACAGAAAATTAAAATCCACAGCCCTCACCTAACTGTTCATATCCGACAGCTTTGCTTCCAGTGCCGCACCACAGCGTCCCTGGAAATATCCAGGCGCGTTTTCTCCGCGCTCTCCCCTCTGTCCCATCTCTTCTTGCACGCCTGGTAAACTTTGGCGCACTGGAGGAGACAAGCGCGCAGGGAGCCTCCGGACCCAACAACGCGCTGATGTTAAACCTCTGGGTGACTTCTTCTTCTTCTTGAATCCGGCTGCCGCTTCTGTCGCAAATAGCGCGGTATCTTTCTGTGACGCGTAGGTCGGTATTTACTTCGCACGCTACCAGTCGCATGTCTTCGGACCACAGGCTGAGGTACAGGGAGCGCGCGCCGGCCGTGTCCCCTCGCAGAAACGTGACGCGCGTCTGTCCGTCGTCTGCAGGACGCAGTCTGGGACAGGAGTGACCCGATCCATTCACGTCTTGTGCATCTGATAAAATTAGAAATGTTAAGGTGAAAATAACTTGTAATAGGCACATGCCTTGCATCTCAATGTAAAATGGAGTTTTAATCAATCCAGTTTAATCCGGGTTAAATTGATGTCTTAATGCACGTGTTGTTCCACATTAATGCTGCATAGGTGTAGGCTACTCATACACCAGCTGGTTTATAGGCGTCTGTCTGTAGGGGTAAAGCGTTTTCTCATAGGTCTGCATGTGGAGGCTGGTCAGAAATATGACACTCCTCACGGTTTGTGTATAAAAGCTGGCAGATACACACAGACAGGGTTGGGTTTACGCATTTGCATTTGGATATGCATTTAGGAAATTTTAGATTATTTAGATTCCAAGTTTAAACAAATAGACAAATCAGCGGCCACGCTTCTCAGAGTGAAGCATATCTGACCCTGTGCAGTTTATCAACCTAATGGTATGGTAAAGGAAATAGCCCATACCTCCAACAAGATTGGAGGTATGGGCTATTAACCTGCCTTAACCTGTACAAGTTTCAAGCAGAGGCAGAATTATAGGACAGATATGCAAAGTGAGGCAAGTACCTGAGCAGACCTGACCTGCATGGTTTTACCACTCAAAGTGGCTATGAGTGATTTTAAAGAGATGTTATGCACAATGGCATTAACAACATTTTAATATCATCCAAGCTAAGGCCGTCACTTTGTGTTGAAAAGTGGTGGGGACCTGTAACATCATATTAGGCCTGTGACAAAACACTTAGTCCACTAGACGTGATAATGCTAAAAAGTAAAGACAACAAGATACTCCAATAGGCCTACTATTTAGCATAAATATTCATTGATGAAATATTCAATTGGGTGGTCTGGGGGCAGACGTGGAAAGAGTACAAAATTATTCTACTTAAGTAAAAGTAAGTAAAAGTTGTTTTGAGGAACTTTTACTTAAGCGCAAGTACAGTTACTGAAATAAAAATCTACTCAAGTAAAACTAGCTCATTAGGGAACTGTGGGACAGCTATAGCTTAGGCTTTAACAATGTGAACAGACTCTTTTCTGAAAATTAGCTTGCAACAAGAAATATTTAATAGCAAATAAACATTATATGAGAAAGGTTTACTTGCACAATAGCAAAACATCAAAGGCAATGTGAAAATAGAAGAAATCTGCCTTGTCCAAAAAAAAATAACTGGCTAAAAAACAAGCTTCTGATTTCCACCGTAAATTGGTGCAGAAAATACCTCTTGCAGGAAATCAAGAGTTTAATGCTCAAAATCTTCTGGGGGAGGACCCCGAACCACCCAACCGAATTGTCTATTTCAATGAATATTTCTTTTAAACAGCATTGTTGTCTTGTTCTCGAGACTCGTATATTGTGCTTTCTCATGTTTCAGTGTTTCGTCACACCCCTCATATGAGTCCTTAAATGTCCTCACCACTTTTCAACACACGATAGCGGTCAAATATGATCTCACTTACAAACACATAGCATTTCCTGTGACTACTTCAACATAAAAGTCAACTCGTGTTTCGCCAGTTAAATGGTTTTAATGTGAAGCACCGGCAGCGGGAAATGTTCAGTTTGCATTAACTGGATCTTAATAGAGTATTTTTTTCACAGCTTACACTGCATCATGAAGCGGTTTCTTTCTTTCTCTTCAAGCCAAAGTTTTTCTTTGCACTTTTTTTTACTCAGTAACGTATGTGATTGAAAATGTAGCTAGCGACGTACAATACTTTAAACAAAATACTTACTTCAAAATACTTAAGTAAAAGTAAAATTAAAGATTTTTAAAAAACTACTAAAAAGAACGATTAAGCTACACAAAAAGCTACTCAATTAGGCCTACAGTGACGTGAGTAATTCTAATTCATTACTTTCCACATCTGTCTAGGGGTCCTCCCCCATAAGATTTTGAGCATTAAACTCTTAATTTTCTGCAATTTAGAGACATTTTCTGCAATTTATTGTGGAAACGTCCGTAATATAAAATTTTTATCGAATATAACAGGAGGCCTAATCAGCAGCTTGTTGGGGTTTTTTTAGCCTAAGTGACTTTTTTGGGAAAGGGCAGATCTGTTTCTTCTATATTTAAATTGCATTTAATGTTTTCTTATTGTGCAAGTAAACCTTTCTCATAGATTTTTTATTTATTTACCATTTCTTGTTGCAAGCTAATTTTCACATTCAGAGCCATTCTTTATATATCTTATTACTTATTTTACATACGATTTTTTGTTCATTTAATCACAATTGTCTGATGTAAGCCTACTTGTCAAACTCTTATGCTGCCCACTTCAGACTCTGATTTCAACCGCCTGAGGAACTTTACTTCACTGATTATCCCAGACTCCCAGTGTCACCTTGACTATAAAGAAGTCTGTACAAACACATGCACACACACAAGGCTTGGTTTAGTTAGATTTTATTGATCTGTGTAAATTCTCTGCAAAATCTTTACATGCAAAGTTATTTGCAAACATACATATTTCCAGTGCATGCACTATCTATGTACAAATACAGAGATAAACCAGGAAACATTCCACTAGACTGGCAGACTCAAGTAGAAGACAGCCATGAATGTAGCTCAGAGAGAAGCCTGTTTCAAAAAAATATTGATTATAATTTATGTTGATCATCATCAGGTGATCGCAGTAGCTAAAGTAGCACAGCATAGAGCAGTATGTGATGCTACTGGTGGGTCTTTGAATCACTGCCATAGGGGGGTAGAGTGGCAGAGAAGAACAAGACACTGGAGAGACTTGAATGTGTATATACAGAAAGCCTCATTCAAAGAATGAGATCCACCTCACTATCTGCTACTGATAGAGATTAAAATATTTTGTTGGTGTGCTCAGTTACTTGTCAGTCTATCCATGGATGCGATCAGTTAATTCAGATTACACCATAGTCATGCAGAATATGGTCTCTTGTATATAAAGTATTAACAGGAATGTTATGGAGAAG